>BQNB010025067.1:0-60054 GCA_026074375.1 Tanacetum coccineum
TATGTTAAGCTAATTCAAGAGTTGCTAGGTTATGTTAGAGATACTTGCCCTGATATTCACAAACCTAGTGAGAAATTAGTTGCGGTCACACCTATTAACAAGAAGAAAATAGTTCAATTTGCTGACACTGTCACATCATTAGGCAACATTCCTAAAGTACCTAACAGACCTCTATTGTCTTCTACAGGAGTGAACCCTTCTACTAGTGCTAGCGGATCAAAGCCTTCAGGCAATATAAAGAATGATAGGATTCCGAAAACACCAAGTAGTAATGAGAAGAATAAAGTAGAAGTCCAATTTAGGAAAGTTAAATCTAGTTTGAATAAAAGGAACTCTGATTCTAAAAATGTCTGTAATGAACATGTTAAGCATCCTGTTAAAGATGCTAAGGCTCTTTTGTTCTGTATGTAATGAATGTTTGTATGATGCTAATCATGCTATGTGTTTAATTGATCATGTGAATAGTATAAATATGCATGCTAAATCTGCCTCTAAGAAAAATAAAAAGAGAAAAGAATGGAAACCTACTTGTAAAGTGTTTAACTCTAGTGGATATAAATGGAAACCCACTGGAAGGACTTTTACCTTAGTTGAATATGCGTGCCCTTTAAATAGGTTAACCACCACTAAAAAAGTGCCTTTTAGGGTTCCCACTCCTCTTGAAGTAGTTGCACCTAAACATGTAGTAACTAGAGTGTATTCCAGGAGACCTAAAGTACCTAAATATGTTCAAAATAGCAAACCTAAGGTTGTAAAATCTATGACTACTAACAGAATGGAACCCGGTACATCTCGGGGATCTGATATTTTAGTTGCTCCATCTTCTTCTCTTCTTGACTGTAGGTTGTCTAAATCACCTTGTGGTATTTGGACTCCGGATGCTCCAAGCACATGACTGGAGATCGCTCTCAGCTCACCAATTTCGTTCATAAATTTCTCGGTACTGTCAAATTTGGTAACGACCAAGTTGCGAAGATTATGGGATATGGTGATTATCAGACAGGGAACGCCATAATTTCAAGGGTTTATTATGTGGAAGGAATAGGACACAATCTATTCTCAGTTGGTCAATTCTATGACTCAGATCTTGAAGTAGCTTTCAAAAAACACACATGCTTTGTTCATAATCTAGAAGGTGTTGATTTACTCTTAGGCTCTTAAGGAACTAACTTGTATTCTTTGTCCATTGGGGATACGATGGCGTCTTCTCCTATATGTCTCTTGTCAAAAGCCACAAAGACCAAGTCATGGTTATGGCATCGTCGTCTGTCTCATTTGAATTTTGGTGCTATTAATCACTTGGCTAGACACGGTCTAGTACGCGGTCTTCCCAGACTTAAATTTGAAAATGACCATTTATGTTTTGCATGTGCCATGGGAAAAAGCAAGAAACAATCACATAAACCTAAATCTGAAGACACCAATCAAGAAAAACTATATCTTCTGCACATGGATCTTTGTGGGCCTATGCGTGCTGCAAGTGTAAATGGTAAAAAGTACATCCTCATCATTCTGGATGATTACTCTCGGTTCACATGGGTGAAGTTTCTAGCATCAAATGATGAAGCTCCTGATTTTATAATCAAGTTTTCAAAAATGATACAAATTAGATTGAATGCAACTGTAAGGAACATTCGTACAAATAATGGAACCGAGTTTGTTAATCAAACTCTGCCAGACTACTTTGAACAAGTTGGAATCTCTCACAAAACATTAGTTGCAAGAACTCCACAACAAAATGGTGTTGTTGAAAGGCGAAATCGTACTCTTGTTGAAGCCGTTCATAAAATGTTAATCTATGCAAAAGCTCCTTTATTTCTATGGGCCGACGCAATTGCCACCGCATGTTAAACCCAAAACTGATCCATTATACGACGCGGCCATGGAAAAACTCCTTATGAGCTCTTACATGATAAAAAACCTGATTTATCCTACCTTCACGTTTTTGGTGCACTTTGCTACCCAAACAATGATAGTGAGAATTTGGGCAAACTTCAAGCTAAAGCTGATATAGGAATTTTCATTGGATATGTACCCAAGAAGAAAGCTTACCGTATTTACAACCGACATAGCAGAAAAATCTTTGAAACCATCCATGTCGATTTTGATGAGCTGACGACAATGGCTTCTAAACAAAGCAGTTTAGAACCCGCGCTTCATGAAATGACTCATGCAACACCCAGTTAAGGACTAGTTCTAAACCCTTCTCCTTTAGCACCATTTGTAGCACCATCAAGGCATGAATGGGATTTTGTGTTTCAACCAGTGTTTGATGAGTTCTTCTCTCCTCCAGATAGCGTTGCCTCTCCAGTTCCTGTAGAAGAAGATCCAGCTCCTATTGAGTCAACCGGTTCGCCTTCCTTAACAACTGTTGATCAAGATGCATCCTCACCAAGTACCTCACAAACCACTCGACAATCACAATCCCAAACAATTCCACTTTGTGTTGAAGAAGAGTCACACGACCTTGAGGTTGCACATATGAGTAACGATCCTTATTTTGGCATTTCAATTCCAAAAACTGTTTCTGAAGAATCCTCATCATCAGATTTTATCTCTATAACTATGCACTTAGACGCTCCAATCTCAGAACACCTTTGTAAATGGACAAAAGATCACCCGTTACAAAACATAATTGGTGACCCTTCCAGACCCATTTCTACATGACTCCAACTACACGAACAAGCCCTGTTCTACTACTATGATGTTTTCCTAACTTCAGTTGAACCTAAGGCGTATAAAGATGCACTAACTCAGTTATGCTGGATTGAGGCAATGCAAGAAGAGCTACATAAATTCGAACGTCTTGAAGTCCGAGAACTCGTTCCTCTTCTAGATAAAGTGATGGTTATTACTTTAAAATGGATATATAAGGTCAAATTAGATGAATTGGGGGAATCTTGAAAAACAAGGCTAGATTGGTAGCTTGTGAATACCATTAGGAAGAGGGAATTGATTTCGAAGAATCCTTTGCTTCCGTGGCTAGACTAGAAGCTGTTTGGATATTTCTCGCGTTTGCTGCTCATATGAATATGATCGTCTACCAGATGGATGTAAAGACGACATTTTTGAATGGCATTTTACGTGAAGAAGTCTACGTTAGCCAACCAGACGGATTTGTGGATCCAGACAATCCTAATCACTTGTACAGACTAAAGAAAGCTCTATATGGGTTGAAATAGGCTCCATGCGCGTGGTATGATCTATTGTCATCGTTTCTGCTATCCTAAGGATTTTCAAAAGGCACGGTTGATCCCACATTGTTAATAAGCAGAAAAGGTAAAGATATCCTCCGGGTACAAATCTATGTTGATGATATTATTTTTGCTTCTACTACTACTGAACTCTGTGATAAATATTCTGAGATAATGTGTTCCAAATTCAAGATGTCAATGATGGGCAAAATATCATTTTTTCTAGGACTACAGATTTCACAGAGTTACAGAGGCATCTTTTTAAACCAATCAAAATATGCTCTCGAATCACTTAAGAAATACATAATGGAATCTTATGACCGAGTGGATACTCTAATGATGGAGAAATCCAAACTGGATGAGGATACACAAGGGAAAGCCGTTGATCCTACACATTATCGTAGCATGGTTGGCACCCTTATGTATCTAACATCCAGTAGACCAGACCTGGTATATGTTGTCTGTATGTGTGCTCGGTATCAGGCACGTCCTACTGAAAAGCACCTACATGGTGAAAAAAGAATCTTTCGATATCTAAGAGGAACCGTTAATCAAGGACTATAGTACTCAAAGGATTCTGCTATTGCACTAACAGCTTTTGCAGAAGTTGATCACGCGGGTTGTCAAGATACCAGACGTAGTACATCTAGAAGTATGCAATTGTTAGGAGACCGACTTGTAAGCTGGCCATCAAAAGGCAAAAAGCCGCTGCAATATCCTAGTATAGAAGCTAATATATGCCTTGTCCGCAGTTATGCTCAAGTACTTTTGGATGAATCAACAACTATACCGACTATGGAGCCTTGGATATCAATAAAATTCCAATGTACGAGAAAACAAAGCGCTATTCCTTAGTTTTCAACAATGTTCAACATTCTCGATCAAAGCATATCGACATCAGATATCACTTCATAAAAGAGCAAGTAAAGAATGGAGTCGTCGAGCTTTACTTTGTCAGAACAGAATATTAGTTGGCGAACATCTTCACCAAGGATCTATGTCGAGAAAAGAATAGAATCCATATTGACAAGCTAGGATGGAGAAATTTTACTCTTTAGACTCAGAAAGAACTGGCAATGAAGCTGAAGAATAGTGGTAGGTACCTCTTTTTATATCCTCTGTATTATATGTATTTATAATATCTATATATAAAAAATATTATATATATATATATATATATATATATATATATATAATCACAAAAACACAAAAAGATTTTTCATTTACTTTTTATAAAAACAAAATACAAAATTAAAAAATCAGAAAAATATAAAAATATGGATCTCTGGCATGTCTTTTGAAAATCGATAACATTTACAGCCTTAGAAATGTCATTTAATAATGATACGAGGCTGTAATGAAATTCGTAGCAAAGAAAAAGTTTTTAAAACATGCCAAAAATAGCTTGCTATTATTTCCGATAGCAACCAGTCATCATCTTCAAGGCAAGTATTTCAAAAAGAAAACTTGGCCTCTCAACGGGAATTTATTCTCGGGCATGATCTACTTTATGACCATGCAAAGGCTTGTGATTACTTTCATTACAACACGTCTTCCTATATTCATAAGTGTACGTGTTATGCGCTTATGTGTTAAAATAGAGAAATCTTATTTTTCATTGTGTTGATTTTAAAAATAATATAATCATCTTTTGGTTTCATCTGAAAAATCATTTTCAAAGACATTTGACCACTTAAACAACGACTACTGCTCTTTAAATAGAAAACGGGTCATTGTTTGAGGGGGGGAAATGTCAAATATCGTCTTCATAAAATCAATCGTGATAAATAGTAAACATTTTAAACAATAACGTGTGAATAATTAAAAGGGGATGTTTAATTAATTTAACTCTTTCGGCTTTCATTTGTTATGTGTTTAATCCTTTTGGGGTATTAAGGCAAAATATGAGACTTATTCTTGATAACTAAACCTTAGGACTAGTATTGTTAATTGGGAAAATACTTATTAACCCTTAGAAAAAGTTTATTAGGAAAATGAAAGTCTTAGTAAACCTTAGGGGGTATTTATGCCAAAACCCAAAAGTTTAAACATAAACACCCCCCTCACCCGTCTCTATTCTATTCTCACGTAACACACACAACACACAAAACACGCATTGTTTGAATTTTAAGACCTTCAATAACTCGTTCAAATCTTCGTGTAAACAAGAGGTATTACATGTTATAAATCTTAACTCTATATAATCTACCCTAAAACGTGACTATTCACTCGAAAAACCCTAAAAATTGATTAAAATTTCATCTCATTGTCTCATTGAAAAGTGGGTGAAACCTAAAATTGATTGAGGGGTTTTGGTCTTATAGGGGTCTAGAACATGTACCTATAACGGTTTTAAATGGGGATAACATATGTATGTGATTTGAATGATTCTTGATTTCGAACTAATGTGAAATGGTCAAGAACTTGAAAAAGTTCATGGGTTTAGGTTTAGAATTGCTACAATGATTGTTTGTGTGTCTCTAAACATCTTAATATGTTAAAGACTTGAAAATCTTAGGATTTCATGTTCATATGACTCGAACAAGACAAAAGCCAAGATTGTTGTGGTTAATTCATGGGTTAAATGTGTTAAACTGTTTCCTAGATGCTATATGATCATGTTGAGATAGATATTAATGCTTGATAAGGTGTAAAATGTTGGTGTAAATTTTCTCTAGTCGAACTATACGCTACCTAGTCAGGTGAACTATACATAGTCTAGTCAGGCGAACTATACGACCCTGACTTAGGCAAACTATACGTCCCTCTATAGGCGAACTATACGTCTTCACCTAGGCAAACTATGCACTATTATCTAGGTAAACTATACGTGTGGTTCTTAGGCGAACTATACGCTTGGCCCTAGGCGAACTATACACACAGGCGAAGTATACATAGGTTTAACAAAGGCGAACTATACGTTCATACATTGGCGAACTATACATGTTTTTGTTAGGCGAATTATACACAACCATTAGACGAATTATACATGTTTTACTCTAGGAGAACTATACACTTAATTTATATCTTGGTAATCAAATCTCATAATCTCATCTAAGTATAATTATGGCTTAACTTGTCACTTAGTGATTCATTTAGGTCTAGTTTTCCTTAGAAATCTTTAGTGATTGCCTTACTTTTTATAGATTGCCTATAGTTAGTGTGTTATATGATTATGTGTGTCTTCTGGTTTCATGTTAATTGTCATGTGCGTCAATTCTTTGCCTAGTATATGTATGTCCAATGTCTAGTGAAAATCAGTCTTGCATCTATAATCATTCTTCATGATCTAGATTGTCCTTTAATGAAATATTTGTTTGTATATAAACTGTATGTGACTAATCTTAGCAGAATCATGTATTCTATTAGTGCTCAACAAATCAAACTTGATCTGGAACTTATCCCTAGTAAGAAAAGGCTTTAAATTAGAAAATGCAACAGAAGACTCAATCCTGGAAAGAAATAGAGAGAGCCTACATTTCAAGTTATGCTGGATGCTCTTGCTCTCACTTCGTGCTATTCCGCATTTCTCACCACTGTAGATGTTCCTGAAGTTTACATGCACCAATTCTGGGATTCTATCCACAAGTATGAAAATTCCTACAGGTTCTAAATGGACAAGAAAAAGAAATTCGACCTCAATTTGGAAATCTTCAGAGACATCTTTCAGATCTGCCCTAGAGTTCATGGTCAAAACTTTGATGAACTTCCCACTGATGAAGATATTATGTATTTCTTCAAAGAACTTGGTCATACTGGGGAAATCAAGACAATCACCGATATTGTTGTTGATCAGATGCATCAACCTTGGAGAACTTTTGCCACTATCATCAACAGAAGTCTATCTCAAAAGACAAATGGTCTTGACAAGCTTTGCCTTTCTAGAGCACAGATCCTTTGGGGAATGTACTATAAGAAGAATGTAGACTATGTTGAACTACTTTGGGAAGATTTCACTTACCAGATCGACAACAGAGGTTACAAAAAGCAAGACAAGATGTACTACCTTCGATTCACCAAAGTTATCATTCACCACTTCCTTACTAAAGACAAGACAATCTCTAAGAGAAATAAGATTGGCATGCATACCTCTAGAGATGACTATCTGATAAACACTTTGAGATTCGTATCTGCAAAGGAAGAATCTCAAATCTATGGAGCTCGACTTCCTAAATCCATGACAAGTCCTGAGATGCGGGAATCCAAAGCTTACAAGAATTATCTTGGCTATGCTACATGAGCTATACCTCCAAAGAAGGCACGAAAGTTCAAGAAACCTGCTTCTCCTAAACTCTCTACTGTCCCAGCTTCACCTAAAGAACCCATAAGGAAGTCAAAGAGAGTTAAGAGGTCTGCCAAGAAGTCTTCTGATGCGCCAACAGCAGGTGTTGTCATTAGAGAAACTCCCGTGAATTCTTTGTCTAAGAAGAAGGAAAAGATGATTGTTGAGAAACGCAAAGGAATTGATTTGCTGTCTGAAGTGGCATTAACTAAAGAATGTCAGTATGAAGAAGTTCGCAAGAAGAGTATGAGGGACTTTCACAAGACTCATCCAAGTGGTTCTGGTACTGTTACCACAATTTCTCTAAGTGCTGCAAAAATCAAACCTTCTGTCATAAATAAAGGAACTGGTGCAAAACAAGGGTTCCCAATGTGACTGAAGAAGAATCAACTAAAAGTAAAGATGAATCTTAGGGAAGGGATGAAGATGACATCAATAATGATCATAACTCAAAGAGTGAAGGCAGTAGTCAAGAGAGAGATAGCGGTGATGACAATACCCAATCTGACAATGAAAAAGGGTTGGATTTCAAGCATGAAACTGATGAAAATGAATCGGGTTCCGAATCTGAACAAGAGGAAAATGAAGAAGAGGATGAAACTGATGAAGAAGAAAAGAATGACGAGTTTGTTAAAACCCCATCCAATGGTACTGATGATGAAGATAAAACAAAGATTAAAGATAAAGCTGAAGGTGATGAAGATGAAGGAATGGATTATACTACCAATCAGTTTGACGATGATGTGGATTTAAGGATGAATGAACCAGTTACTACTGATGAAGGTTAATTCAAAAGGAGGGTACCAATGCTGAAATGATTAACGTCCAACAAGGGAATGAGAATCCAGAGATCACACTCAATCAAGTCATAGAAGATGCTGATGAGACACTTTCTACTATTATAAAGAAGACTGAAGTTCCAGTTACTAGCTCTTCTCACTCATTCGACTTTGCATCTAAATTCTTAAATTTCTCAAATATTCCCCACACAGATGCAAAAATTATTTCTCCAATAGATGTTTATGTCCATCATGAGGTACCAAGCAATTAAATACCTACACTTCTTACAGTACATGTTTCGGTTATCACTAAATCTTCACCTATATTCACCACTTTCATCCCACAATCATTACCATCCTTTATTCCTCCACCGCAACAATCAATACCAACTCCACCACTAACAACTGAAGCAAGAAATCCTCTATCTACACTTCCAAATTTTGCATCCATCTTCTAATTCAACAATAGAGTCACAACATTGGAAAAATAAGTTGCTAAACTCAAAAGGAATGATCCTCTCAACACTCAAGTGATAGCTCTAGTTGATGAACATCTAGACTCAAGACTAGGACCCACCAGAGACGAATTCATGAGCTACCTTTCAGCATCAATCACTGCTAGGATCACAGAGCAAGTCAAGAGTCAACTGCCTTAGATTCTGCCGAAGGAAGTGTCTAACTTTTCTCCTCTAGTGATCAAAAGCATGGTTACTGAGTCACTCGAGAATGCGGTTCTAGCTAAGGAGTCTTCTCAACCAAAGTCTACATATGAGGCTGCTACTTCGCTTACTAAATTTGAGTTAAAGAAGATTCTTATTGACAAAACGGATGAAAGTCAATCATATCTGACAGCTGCTAAACACAGAGAATGCTATGATGAATTGATCAAGTCTTATGACCTCGACAAGAGTCTCTTCTCCACTTATGATAAAATGTATTCATTAAAGAGAAGCAGAAAAGACAAAGATAAAGATGAAGACTGGTATGTGCTTAAATACACATACCTTTTTCTCAATAAAACGAGCTTAAATGACCAAAAACGGACATAAATGCCAAATATATGCTTGTTTTGCATTACATGCTGTGCAGATAACGAATATTCACAAAAATACAAAAACAAAGCAAAAACCAGACAAAACCGAGCGTGAGAATGAAAAGAACGTGGAAAACAGAAGCCGGAGGCGTATGCAAGTTAATGGGCTAACTCAGTCCGTTAAGCTTTTAAAACTAGCCCATGTATTATAAAAAGGCCAAAAACCCAAAATTAACAAAAAAAGGCCAAACGGCCTAAAAGCTCACCAAGCCCACTTAACCATAACCCAGTTAAGTGTATTACACCATTGGTCCTTAGCCTTTACACCGTTAGTCCTCAAACTGTTACATTGTTGGTCCTTTTTCCTTTACACCGTTAGTCCCTAAACACTAACGTTCTTTATCCTTTAATTCCCAAATTCGAATTATAATTAAATAATACCGAAAAGGGCGGGAAGGCCCAAAGCAGGACAAAACCTCTCCTTCCTTGGTGCGACTTATCCACAACTCATCCTGACACACTCTCCATGCCACATTGGCAATTTCAAGCGTTTTGATTGGACGAAATGGCGAGACAAGGAATTTTGGGCAAGTCAGTGCATTCAAGACGTGATTTGAGTTTTACTTCTTCAACAACGAACTCAGTATCTGCAAGGAGGATCACGACCATGACATATTTGACTTCCATAACAAAGATAAGGCCGGCACAAAATATCTTCCATGCATTAAAGCATCATTCGAAACAATTGGAGTCCCTGTTAAAGTCGCCTATGATAAACATGCACTTTGGGGTATTTCACATTGGAGAGATCAACGTAAGACCTTCTATGGGTATGCATTGAGGCCTGAATCTACTTATAAGTGGTATTCCCTCTACCAAACGTATTCTAGCAGTGACTCGGGTCAAGGTAATGAGAAAACATGAGTATGAGTACTTGAGAGAGATTGAAGTACGAAGATCCGATAACGACCTTTACACATTTAAGGAAGGTGACTTCCTAAAACTTTGTATCAATGACATTGAGTACATGCTAATCCTTATTGTTCAGAATAGGCTCACCAATCTCTCGGGCGATGATGTTTCCGACTTTGCTATAGCACTGCGAATGTTCACCAGAAGCATAGTTATTCAAAAGAGAGTCGAAGATCTTCAGCTGGGAGTCAAAAGTTACCAAAAGAAGATCAATGTCACCAAGCTAGAAACTACCAGACACAGCCTCAGGAAAAAGTCCCATACACTCCATATCAAGACCCTCAAGGATTCATTTATGTTCACACCCAAGGGAGATACATGTTGATGTGATCAGATGAACTCTACAAGTTCAGCGATGGCACATTAACATGGCTTAGAACTTCATTGGATGACATCACAAAGAATATCTAAATGGAGTACCTGCCACAGAGAAGATGGAGTTTATTGGAAAAGAAAAGAGCTAATATCATGATCAAGGCGATTGACAAGCAGCTGAAGGAAAGAAGGATGATGAGGAGCCTTCAAAAGTTTGTTGGTGGAAGGCACTACAGAACTGACCTCCGGCTACTTCAACGAACAATATGACTTTGTCATATTGTGTTCATCATTATAAGGTCATTTCGTATATTTTAAAAACTTGTGAATATGTATATAAGTAGTGTAGACTTAAAAATTAGGCATATATAGTGTTTGAGTATGAATTTCAAAGAATTTCCTAGTAATTAATAAAATTTCAAATTAAAAACAAATCAAACACCATATAATTCCCTTATAATTTGACAGTGAGCATTAAAAAGTTCTAATAATCGGCTGTTAATAAATGACATTTTTTCCTTGACCTATAAATATTTTGAATCAATTGATATACCAGAAATAATCAAGAGATTTGAAAATTTTAATAAGGGGCGAATATGTGATTAAAATAAATGACTAATTGATTGAAATTAACAAGACTGAAATGCAAGCCTCTCCTTCATGTGCAGAAAGTTTTGTAGAATATCGAAGCACAGTTAAGGGGGAGCAGACAAATGTGTTTTAAAGGCTGTGAATTATACCAAAGACAGACCATGCAATTAATTAATGGAGTATAAGGTGTAAGGATATAGGTATACAGTTCCTATGACCACCAGAACCAGAGGATCTACCCAGGGACATTTCACTATTATTGTATAAGTCCATAGTATAAATAATTGAAAGAAAGAGTAAAAGTGAAAATAAGGGAAAAGTGCCTACTGAGATGGAGCTAGTACTGGAACAAACCCAACAAGGTACTAGTCATGAAGTCTCGGTAAGCGCTAAAGGGGTTGAAGAATTAAAAAGAAAAGTTAAGATAATGGGTGAAAAGAAAGAAGCCCTGTCTTTAAAAAAAAACACTTAGGCAGAAACCGGGTCATTACATCTACTACTTTGCACTTAGGCAGAAACCGGTTCAATACATCTGATGTTAGAATCACAAAGATGATTGCTGACATTGAAGACTGACACCAGGGACCCAGTGATGCAATGTATAACCCTCCTTAGCCACTCAAATGACATTAAACACATTTCTATTGACTTTGTCACTTTGAGTTAGTTGGTATTGAAAAGGTGGCAGTATGCTCCAGCCTTCGATTACTAAAACCAAATAAGCACTATTGAGTCTAGATCCAAAAGAGATCATCTAAAAATCTTATTAGGACACTTGTCAAAATTATGCTTGCTAATTCACACAATGTGAAAAACGAGAAATATGTATAAAGAGTCCTACGCATTATCCTTGTGATTTTGCCTGAACATCCGAGTGATACTTAAGTTGTCATAGTGAAGATGGAAATCCTGCTTAAGCCAACATCAAACAAGCTCTTGGTAGGTGACTTGTGAGATCCTATATGGATCGAACTTGTGATACTGGATATCGATTCGGTCCATCTTATGAATTGACGAAAGAATTTTGAAAAAATAAAACTGTTGGTGTGACATAAAAACCGTTTACATCTTGACACACCGACTGATTTTTTAAATCAATTTTCAATCCTATGTCCATGGGAAGCCTTACAATGGTATCTGGACATAGGAAAGCTGAACATGAATTGACGGCTTAATCGGGAAGATAGTAACTTACCGGTTCACTCTTACCGTGTTGTTTGCTTTGAGAAGCTCCGGTAAAGAGAACGGCTAGTGCAGCTGCGAAACCCTGTCAATGAGATTCTTCGGAATTCTACCTGATCAGAGGCAGTATTTATACTAAGTAACGGGGAACCGTGGTTGTTACAATCGTATTCGACGAAGTGACAAAGCCACTTTCGTCCATATATGTTGTTTATGACTAACCTATTTATGCGGATTTCCTGACGGTGGTAGCAGTTTCCCGATGATAAATTCAAAGCCAATACCACATGCTCATACTTGACCAACAAAAGTAAAGACATCATGAAAGCTCAAGTACATGTTTCAAGAAATTTCAAAGTGACGAAGTGTTAAAGTTAAAGAATTTCAAAGAAGTTTCCGTCACTTTGATACCGAACGTCTTTCTCTAAGTGACGAAGTGTTATAGTTAAAGATTTTTAAGAAAGATGTCTTATTCAAGCTTTCAAGACCAAGAAACAACATCAGTATGAGCATGTCGGTCCAGAAGTCACAAGATCACAAGAAGGCAAAAGATCACAAGATGATGATAAGAGATTATGCTTGGTTGATGATCTCAAAGAAGTTCAAGATTCACATACAAGTCAAGCCTATTAGAACAAGCTCAAGCCTAAAGTCAAAGATCACTACAACATGTTCACAAGTTGAAGTAAAGAAAACAAGTCTGCGAGCACAAGACTGAAGACAAAGCATAGTATGCTAGGCTTAAGTTTTTGTAAAATGAAGTGACCTCCCTTAGGGGGAGATTGTTAGGAATACGAAAGTATCGGTCACTTCCATTTATATCATTTGATAGCTCGTTAAGTAATATTTAGAACCTTAATAGGCTAGCTTAGGGAAAGCCCATGGACAAAGCCCATAGCCGGCCATATTTAGGATATATATACCCTTTTCCATGCTATGCAAAGGGTGTTGGTTGTTCATTTCTTACACATAATAGCATTACATTTTTTTTCTTACTTTCTCTCTCTAAGTGTTTGGTATGTGTTTAATTACACATATCTTTGACCATTAAAAACGGACTTAAATGACCAAAAACGTACCAAAAATACATTGTATTTGTATGTTTTGCATCTGTATTATGCAGGGGGTTAAATCGGATATTGGAAAAGGACAAAAATCGAAGCCAAAACGACAAAACCGAGCACGAGAACAGAGAGACCGTGAGAAGTCAAAAAGACCAAGTCAAAGTTAACAAACAAGTCAAAGTCAAAGTCAACCCCGGGAAGTGGCATTGGAAAAAGCATCGAAAACCGAACCCGAAAACCTAAATTGTCAAAAGTAGGCCCACCCGTACCCACCTAGTGGGCCCGAGTTAGCCTACTTATACTTTATAAGCCTTAAAGCATTAATAAAGGCCCAACACCTTTTATATTAGAATCAGCCCAAACAAGTCCAAGCCAAACCCAATACCCTTTATAACACCCCCGTTAACCCTCAACCCTTTTAAACTTAACCCTGTTAGTCCTTAAAAGGACTAACGATGCAAAAATCACTATAACTTCAAGGGCCAAAGATGCAAAGTGCAGGGGATATGCTTGCAATACTGCTCATATAAATCAGGGGACCCATTCTTGCTAATTTTCAAATTTTCAACAATTACGCGAACACTATTCTCATCATACTTTTTAGGTTGGGTCATGTCCTACTACATAACAAGACACTATCCCTTCTTTCTTCTCCCTATGTCGACCAACACCTTTACACACCTTATCCCACCAAAATCCACCTTGGCAATCCTTAGTATCCCTATTCGTCCAAGGAACAAGACAAGAGATCAATGGCTAAGATCATAAGACTTGGGCTCTACTCAATTTCAATGGCCAAGATTGCTCTTTGAAGACTCTCACACAACAAACACACCCGCAGGAGCTCTCACAAAGAAAGCACAAGTCCTAGAATCTTTTTTAGCTTATTATAAATAGGCTCATTTATAAGCCCTTGAGGCGGAGAGTTTTTTTAGTTTTTTTTTTACCTAGTTAATTTTTAGCTTATTTTAGTGTAATCTTTTAAATATTGTAATGTTTCTATTAACGAATTAATGAAATTTTAGTTTTAGCTTAAAATTTGTTGTTTTTAAATTTGTGTTTTAAAGAATTCAAAAGCCTTTCATAAGCTGTTTTAAGCTCTTATAAAAACTTATAAGCAACCTGTTTTAATTTAACTATAAAGAACTTATGAAAATTCACAAAAAAATCCACCATCAAAACACCACAGCTTATTTGGATGATAAGCTTGTAGATAAGCTCTTTTGAGCTCATTTTCCCTGTTTAAGCAAGGGCCTTTGTAAGTTTCCTTTTTCCAAGTTTTAGCTTATTTTACTATTAAATTGCTTATTGTGCTTATCTCTTGCTTTTTGCTGCTTATTTATGCTTGTTTATGTTATTTAATGCTTATAAATGCCTGCTTATAGTTTAGATATCATTTGTTTAAGTTTTCTTAAAATCTGTCTATTTTAGCTTATAAATTTGCATAACTGTTTAGCTTATTGTTCTGGCTTATTTGATGGTTTAAAGTTGTTCATTAGGATTGTCTTAAGCTATTTAATATCTGGTCTTAAGGGTTTGTTCATTAAAAACTCAAGTTATCAAGTTAAAATATGTAAAAAAGTGTTTAAAGGGGTGTTTGGTTTAACTGATTTTGAAGGTCAAAATGGGTCAAAAAGATATATGTCTTTTGGGTCAGTTTAGTTTAGCTTAGATTAGTCCTAAGATTCAGTTTGTTTAGGTTTTTAAGTGTTAAATCTCATTTTCAAGGATTTAAGAGTTTGTGGTTTGAATCTGTTAGCTTATAGCTTATTTTATTTGCTTATTTGATTGTACTTTTGCTTATTGAGTTTTTGTGATGTTTTTGTGTTTATGCATGTGTTAAAACAAGTTAGAAACCAAAGATAATAGGCCTGCATTGTTGTTTTGCATTTTTGCCAAATCTGTCAAAATTTTGCTAAGTATTAAAAAAAATTGAGAAAATGCTTTTTTAATTGCTTGTTGTGGCTTATTCTGAATTTCAACCTCTCTTTTGATTGTTGATTCTGGTTCTTTGAGGTCCAAATTCAATCTGTTTGTAGGTTATATAGTCATAAGGATCTGTTTAAGTGCTTATTTTTAAGCTTAAAAGTGGTTATTTGTAAAGATTGCAAAATTTTTCTAAGTGTTGAATCTGTGTGGGATAGCTTTTTCATGAAGCTTTTTAATTGCTTATTTGAATTTCAAACTGCTTTTTCTTTGTTGCATATTATAGCTTTTTGGCCATTCTTTTTAGTGGTATAAGCCACTAAGCCATAAGGATCCTTTTTCTAGCTTAAAAATAAGCTAGAAAAGTCCCCTTTAGGCTGTTTGCTTAACAGTTTGGCCAAAAAGCTTATTTTGCTTATTTAGGCTTATTAGCTTATTGGATTTGCTTAATTTAGGTTTAGTTTAGCTTTTTAGGTTAGTTAGAGCCCCCTTTTGCTTATTTCCTTTAGGGTAGAGCTTATTTGCATTTTAGCTTAAAATTCCTAAGTTTTATAGCTTTTTGATTATTCTGTCTTTCTAGCTTATTTTAGTTGCTTATTTTTGTTCAAACATGCTTAATAGGTCTAGTTAAGTTTCTGCTTTAGCTTATTTTGTAGTTACATTTGCTTATTTAGCTTAAAAGCCAAAACAGTTAGCATTAAGTGTCTTAGTGTAATTAAGCTTAATCTGTCACCTTTTTAGCTTATTTTGTGCTTATTTTTGGCTTATAAAAAAAGTGGTTTTGTTAAAGTTGCTTATTTTTAAGTCTTCTAAAAAGTTGTAAAAAATGGCAAGAACAAAAACGTTTGGGATTAGGGGAAGCCCCAGATGAAGGCTCGAACTCGGGACCTCTACCCTACTCACCAAACGTTTTACACAACACACTCCCTCTACCACTCGCCCTTGGGTCTTTTTCGGTTTTAAGTTGCAATGGCTTATCCTTGGATAAGCCAGAGCTGTTGATAAGCTCATTAGAGCATAAGCTTCTGTTTAGCTGAAGGTCTTGGTTAGTTTCCTTTTAATTTTATTACTTTAAATTTCTAGCTTGACATTTGCTTAATAGATTTCTTAGATTTACCTATTTGCTTATTAGTAGTATAAACTGCTCATCTAGTTGCTTAATTAGGCTTATTTGTGATTCATTTTGCTTATTAATCATGTCTTACTATCTGTTTTTAGTTAGTATAGTTTAGAGCTTAGTTTTTCATAGTTTGCCTTTAAAAATCATAAAAACCAAAAAAATTAGTTAGCAATAGTGTAGACCTTTGATTTCAGTTTTAGTAATTGTTGATTTATGACTATTATGGTAGTTTTAATCTAGTGAATATCTGGTAATGAAGTTCTAATAAGTAGGACTTAATTTCATAATCTTAATAAAAAACTATCAAAGTTAAAGGAGAGTTTGGAATAAGCTTGTTTGACCTCAAATAGTCAAAATATTTTGGTAAATTCTCTTTTGACAGTTTGATAATCATGTTTGAATAAGTTTTGAGCAAATTTGAGGTATTAGTTTAAGTTTATAATAATTTCTACGCTAAAGTTCTTTACTTATGCAACCAGGGGAACCTGTTCTTATTCTTTGCTTGTTAAATTTAGACTCTAAGCTCTTTTAAGGCTGGTTTGTGTTTGCATTGTGTCAAGACACACTCATTAGGAGTGTGTTATGCAGTCTTGACCAAAGAGGTCACCTGCATTAGTGATTTGGTGCTTGCATTAGTGCTCTGCAGTGTAGTAACATCAGTTACATACTGCGGAATTTTCGAGCTTCATTTAGAGTTAGTTATTTAGGATTTTGGATCTAATTTCAGCTAGGCTTATAGATTAGGACTTGTTTTTGATAGATTAAGTTCATGTTTCTAATTTACTAGCTAGCTTGTTCTATATTTTCTAGTTTAATTACTTAGGAACATTTGCTTTTAAAAGTCATAAAAAATCTAAAAAAGTCCAAAAACAGTAATAGTATTTTAGCCTTTCAAATTTAGAATCTTAAGTTGAAGGATCTGATTTTCTTGTTTGAATTAATAGCTTATAGTCAGGATAGTTAGTTTTCATAAGCTTAGCTTCTGAATTGGCTTATTGAGCTTTTGAGCTTAAACAAGTTTTGAGCTCTTTGTGTTTGTGCCTGAGTTTAGCTTTTTAATCTTCAAATTCAGCTATGATTAAGTGTTTGTAGCTTAAGTAGCTTATCATTTTTAGCTTATGCACATTATAAGCTGCTTGGAACATCTTTTGGTTTTCAAAATGAGCTTATATTAAAGCTTGTGCAAGCTTATAAGCCTAATCAAGCAAAAGTGAGCTTAAAAGCTCACTTTCTGTTGACAGTTTCTTTATAAGCTCTTAGAAAGCTTATCTTTGAGTTTGAGCTTATTGTTCTTTTATTAAAAGTGCTTATAATTATGTCCTTTATAAGTTCCAACTTTTAGATTTTGTAAAAAGTGAAAAATTAAAAAAATGGCAAAAAGGTGCTAAGCACTCTTCGAACCCAGGACCTCAAGCACACAACACACACAACTTAACACTTGTGCTACAATAGCTCATCCATTGAGCTATTGATGCACAATTGTTTTGTACAAGTTTTCCTTTTTCTTCTACTTAATAAGTCGTAGCTTATTAAGCTTATTCTAGGGCTTATTCTATAAGCTGGGGGGTTAGTCATAATTTTCCCTTGATCTTTGTAGCTTATTGGACATTCCCTGAATTTTTTACATTTTTCCATTTAGTAGATTATTTTTAATCATTTTTCTAAGGTTTAAATTTTCGAAAAGTCATAAAAAAATAAAAAAAAGTTTTATAAAAATACAAAAAAATAGTTTTTAGCATTAGATTAAATACTTTTAGGTTTGCATTCAGAAAAATCATTTTCAACACTTTTAAATTTTAATTTTCATTTTTGAGTTTTTTTCAAAATAGAATTTTAATTTTAAAAATAGTTAAAAATAGTTTTCTGAGTTTTTATGTTATTTTAGACTTTTCTAAGTTTAAAAATCATTTTTCTTAATTTTTAGGATTTAATTTGCTATTTTCTAGGATTTAATTAGATTAAATTAGTTTTTAATTCATAATAAATTCAAAAATAATGAAAAAAAATATTTTTTCTTTTTCTTAAAATTTTCTTTTGTCCTATTTTAGGTTTAGAAATTTAGTTTGCATTTTTAAAGTCTTATTTTGTCTTACTTGCTTATTCGTCGCGTTTTATTTGTTTCCCGTTAATTGTTTAAGTGTTTAATTGTTTTTAATTGTTCATTTTAATTGTTGCTTTTATTCAGTAGTTTTAGATACTCAAAAATATCTTTTCTCTCATTCAAATCATAATCCAAGCTAAAGCAAGGTTTCAATTTCACAAGTCGTTGGGGAAACGACCCGGGTGATCATTCTTCCCGGTTAAATATACGTATTATATATTATATTATATATATTTTAAAGAGTGAATTTTCCTTAGGGAATTTTCTTAATTGCTCTTTTGGTATTATATCGTATATTTTATAGTATATTTTATTGTGTAAATTCAAACATGCCTCAAATCGGCACAAGCACACTAGAAATAACTAGATATACAAGTGAGAATTCATGAATGGATAAAAAACCATATTTAGATGCATATGCCCAGAATACAAAGTTAAGAACGTTAACGCAAAACAACATACAGTACTAAATCTGAATATCAAGATTAAGCTTCAAATCCATCTAAGAGAATCTCCAAACCATGTCAATCAACAATCCACCCATGACAACAAATAGTACAAACCAAGCCTAGCAGTATTAAAAACTTTATACCAGCATAACAAAGTTTCTATCAAATAGAGAAAATCAATCCCAGCAGATTAAGTTATCTGATCTCATGTTTTACCTCCAACTTCAATCCAATTATTACTTGGTATAATCCGCTGCACTTATACGACCATTAACCTCCCTGAGATCAGCAGCTACAATTAAGCATACCAAAGCTTTCCACCAAAAAATTAAATCTACTCACATCAAAAGCGTTTAGTAAGCAATCACTACATATAATCAGTGTGTATCTTGACAATCTCTATCAACTCTTCTTCTCATAGATCTCTAAATGAAATTGATGCAGAGAATCTCATATGCCTTTGTTTAAGAATGGTAGACAATGATTCTTGTCAACACAAATGGCACTCTCATTATCACATGAATATCTTTTCTTGCATAAAATTGTTATCTATAATCTAACATCTAATTTTGATCCCACAGCACTGACCATAGCAATGAGAAGCAGCAATATATACAGCATCAGTATTAAAATTATCCACAACATTCTGCTTTCACATTGCCCAGAGATAACCTGAACCAAGAAATTAACAATCTCCTGTGTGGAATTCCTGTCCAAACCTGGGCACCTGCAAAGTCACTATCAACAAAAGCTTCGAATACTTCCAATATAAAAGGAGAGTCCTTAGGATACCAAAGGCCTAAATTAGGTCGACCCTTTAGGTATCTAAAGATCCTTTTTGCTGCATTTAAGTGGGAAACTTTTGGTTGAACTTGAAATCTTGAGCATGCACAAACTGAGAACATAATATCTGGTCTGGAGGATGTAAGGTACATCAATGACCCAATCATTGACTTGTATAAATGGACATCAACATCCTCGCCATCTTCATCTTTTGTTAAAACCTTATTGGTTTCCATAGGAGTATTGGCTGTCCTTACACTAGAAAAGCCAAATTTCTTCAAGATTTCACCAACATACTTGTCCTGACTAATGAAGATTCCATCCTCTTTCTGTTTGACTTGTAAACCCAAGAAGAAAGTGAGCTCTCCTATTGAACTTATCTGGAACCTTTTGTGCATTATTTGCTCAAAATCTGTACACAAGAACTTTTTAGTGGAACCAAAGATGATGTCATCTACATATACTTGTACTAGTAGAATATCACCCTTGACTCTCTTTATGAACAAAGTCTTGTCAATTTGTCCTTTGTAGAATCCATTGTCCAGCAAATAGGTAGAAAGAGTCTCATACCAAGCTCTAGGAGCTTGGTGTAGACCATATAAGGCCTTCTCCACTTTGTAGACTTTTTCTGGAGATTCTAGATCTACAAAACCTGGAGGTTGGCTTACATATACCTCCTCTTCAATAGTACCATAGAGAAAGGCACTTTTAACATCCATCTGATACACAACAAAATTCATGAATGATGCATAGGCCAAAAATAACCTGATTGCTTCAATCCTGGCAACAGGAGCAAACACCTCATCATAATCAATGCCTTCTTCTTGTTTGTATCCTTGTGCTACCAGCCTGGCTTTGTTTCTGACTACTATACCCCTTTCATCTTTCTTATTTCTATACACCCACTTTGTACCAATAGCCTTCTTGCCATAAGGTAGGTCAACTAGTGTCCAAACCTTCTGAATCTTGAACTGAAGCAGCTCTTCTTGCATTGCTTCAACCCAGCTTTCATCATCAAGGGCTTGAGCTATCTTTGTGGGTTCTTGCTGAGAGAGGAAACAGGCAAATAAGCAGTTTTGGAAATCTTTGTGATTTGTCCTTTTCTGTTTTTGGATGTAGCTTATCATAGCATGTTCTTTAGAATTCTTCTTTGACATGCCCCTTGTTTGTACTGCTGACTTTGGATCTCTAATTATTTGATCTTTAGGATGAATAGAGTGTACTCTAGTTGTGGGAATAGGACTGACAACAGTTGAAGGTTCCATGTTGTTGAAATCAGCCTCTGCACCCATAACTTGATCAGCAAAAGGAGAATTGTAAGTGTCCAAATCTTCATCATCAAAAGCACTGCCAAAAATGCCAGTATTTTGAACTTCAGCAGTATCCTCCAAATCAGGCATGAGAGGATCATCTGGAAGATCATTGACATTAAGAGGAAAGGATCCACCAAGAGGAACAAATGATGGTCCAGCATCATTAGAAGTTCTTGGTGCACTAGCAGCATTAACTGGTGTGCTAACAGTATTAAAACTGTTAGTGCTGCTGGCTTTAGTAGCCTTCCCTTGAAGAAGCTCCCTGTTGCACTGTGCTTCAAACTCTTTTCTAACAGCATCTGATTGCTCTGTAGCCTCCTTCTCTTGATCCATCATCTTATCAAGAACATTCTTCAAGGCTTGTTCATTCTCACTTGCTGGTTTTTGTACAGGAGTTTCACCAGCAGCATCATCAGCTGTATCATTTTTATACGTTTCATCTGAGCTCTTGTAGCTTGAAGAGATAGAAGACCATAATGGGAACACAATATATTGTTGAGTAGACACATTCTTTTCTTCAGATTGTCTAGCATCAACACTTTTCTTCAAACCTGTATCACCATTAGCTTCTTGTGGACCTGCATTTTTGTTAGTTTGATTCCCTGCAGTAACTGGTTGATAGTTCATAGAATTTGTTAAGGAATCAATATCAAAAAGCCAGTTAGGTCCTTGTCCTGCAACATTTGGTTTATTTTCAAGAAAGTTTACATGCAGATTCTCTTCAACTTTTCTGGTTTGAGAATTAAATACCCTGAAAGCTTTGCTATTTACAGAGTACCCCACTAAAAACCCTTCTTCAGCCTTCCCATCAAATTTTTTGCTAAGGGTCCTAGGTATTTAGGATAGTAACAGGACATCCAAAAGGTCTCATGAAACTTATGCTTGGTGGTCTACCAATTATAAGTTCATAGGGTGTCTTGTTATGAGGCTTAGTCACTAAAACCCTATTTTGAACATAGCAAGCAGTATTAACTGCTTCAGTCCAAAATACAGTAGGTAGAAGCGAGTTTGCTAGGATACTAGTCTAGATGCCTCACAATCAGAGTTTCTATTCTTTCTCTCAGCAATCTCCATTTTGTTGTGGAGTTCTGGCAACACTAAATTCCCTTTTTATCCCTTTTAATCCATATAATTCATTCATTTCCCTATTTTTGAATTCTGTCCCATTACCACACCTTATTACTTGAACCTTATGGTTTAATTGGTTTTCTATTTTTGTTATAAATCTCTTAAGAATCCCACTAGTCTCATCCTTAGAGGCTAAGAAGAAAACCCAGCTAAACCTGCTAAAGTCATCAGTCACCACAAGGCAATATGTTTTATGGTTGATGCTCCTAACAGATGTTGGACCAAATAAATCCATATGCAACATCTGTAAGGGTTGGCTGATAGAGCTCATAAGTTTAGCCTTATAGGAAGCCTTGTGTTTCTTTCCCTTCCGACAAGCAACACAAGTATGGTCATTGTCAAAAATCTTTGAAGGAAGACCTCTTACAAGGTTTCCCTTTACAAGTTTATTCATTGTTTCAAAATTTACATGACCCAGTCTCCTATGCCTTAATTTAGACTCATCAGTTATGGCTTTTGCAAACAAACAAGTTAAATCTCCAAAAGGAACAACATTCTTTAAATTAAAGCTGTACATATTGCTTTGCCTGGGAACTCTAAGCAGTACTTGGCTTTCATCAAGTAGCTTAAAATCAGGAGATAAAACAAGACATTCAGTTTCAGTGAAAAGAACACTGTTTTTTTTGTCACACATTTGTGAGACAGAGAAAAGATTAAACTTTAGTTCTTTGACAAAAACACATCTTCAAAGTCTAACTTATATGTTCTTATCTTTCCTTTTCCTGTTATCTTACCACCTTTAACACTTCCACCAAAAGAAACAAAACCTCCATCAATGTCTTGATAGTCAGTAAGGAAGTCTTTATTCCCTGTCATGTGCCTGGAACATCCACTATTAAATATTCCTTTGTTCTTCAAAGATTGTTGTGGATTTCCCTGCATAAAAGTAAGAGAGCCAGTGTCTCTTGGGGACCCAAGCAACTACTGACTCGAGTCTGCCTTGTGGATCTATATAATTTACTCTTTTTGAGACCCATGATCCACTATTGTCTTTGGAGACATTGTTTAAATCAGTCATTTTAGGTCTCCAAACACAACCTGCTGACGGCTCTTATACAGAAAAACAGTGAGTGACCCCCCAGTTCCATTAACAAGTCCTAATTGATGTTTTTGCCCAGCCAGTATTTATTATTAACACCATTTACTCTGACAGTATTAACTTTTTCATTTGAAATCCTAGTATTTGGTGTTGTTGCTTTAAAAAAAGACCTTCTAATAGGTGAATGAGTCTTATGAAAAGCATTTGTTTTTAATTTTGAAACATTCACTCTATTTGTATGAGTAGCAGTATTAACTGGTCTGAATGTACTAGCTGATGATGTTGCTCTTAGAGAGCTTTGCTTAGCAGCACTAACTGGTACTCTTCCAAACCTTGTCAAGACTGCAGATGAAACAAATTTATTTTGATGATTTGTTCTCTGAGCACTGTTCCAAACTGGCCTAATTTCCCCTTACCAGATTGCTTTTCCCATATTTTTCAAAATAGACTTTTTAGCCATTCTCTTTTCATGAAAATCACAGTCTTTTATTATATGGCTGTAACTCCCACAAACAAAACAGGCTTTCTTTGTAAACCCAAATCCTAATCCTAGTTTTTGAGTAATTTGTCCATTCCAATCTCTTTTATCTACCTTAGGATTTTGAGTGGTTATCTTAGGTTTTTCAGCTTGTTTAGGTTTTAACAGACTTCATTCCTAGCTTTAGTACACTCAATCCTTTTTAGACTAGGTTTGTCTCGTTGCTTGCAATCATTAGAGTGAAAAATGTCCTCATCATCTCTAACTCAATCATTCAATGATAACTCCACTTCGGGCCTAACAGATTCAACTTAGGCATTTTACACTAGTATTGCTAGTTTGAGAGGTACTTGTTTCAACTTGATGACACACTGCATCTAAGGTCTTATTTGTTGTTAGGCTTAACAGAATCATCCAATACTGCAAAAGGAAGTGTCATACTAGTGGAGCATGTAGTTCCCAGTTAAAGGAGGAGGAACAACATGATATCACATTATCCTTTTTGAACCTATCATTTGTTTGATTGTCATCTCCATCACTTGAACGACTATCAAACACACTATTACCCAACCCCCCCCCCCCAAATTCACTACCACTTGAATCATTTTTTATTTCAATTGATCTCCCATATCCTTTACAGTTTTATCGTTCGTTTAGAACTTAATTGTCTATTAATCAGTTTATGTAAGTTTTTTAGAGATGTTTCAAAATGTTCTAGTTAGCTTTTTAAATCATCTTTTTCTCTTAAAGTTTCATCTAACTGATTTTTAAGTCTAGTGACAGCATTACTTTTGTCTTTTACTTCAAATTCTAAGACTGTAATCTTTTCTTTATAGACAACTTTATTTTTCTAATGAACAACTAACTGTGCCTCTACAGATTCTAGGCCTAACTGATAAGCTATAATTTCTAGATTAGCCTTACTAAGAGTTTGTCGCTGTTCATCAAACTATTTTTGAAGTTTTTCATATGTTTTTACACAGTTTTTAGAACAAGATTGTACCTCTATGCCAGACTCTGAGGAGTTTGAAATGTAGGTCATGAGAGCAAACTCAGTTGGTTCATCTTGAGCTATATAACTCCAGTCATATTCCAGTCCATCTTGGACAATCAAAGCATTGTCCTGAACAACCAATGCATCAGAGGTCTCCACTGGTACAGTCCTTCTGGTGTTGTCCCTGCTCCTATACCCTGCATCTCCATTCTTGTTCCCTTGATTTCTTGGTGCTCTATATTTCCTTGCAAAATGGCCCCTTCTATGACAGTTAAAGCATTCAACCTTAGTTTTATCAAAACCTATAGGTTATTTTCCATTAAAGATTAACTTTCTTCTAGTCTTCTTATAAAATGGCTTAACCCTCATAGAGAGCATGGCCACTTTCCATTTAAGGTCCATTTCTTCCAAATCATCATGATTAATCTGCTCTAAGTCTTCATCATCCAGTTGTGGACTATTTGACTGATTAGCAAAGAATAAGAACATTAGATCATCAGTATATGATGATGAAGAGGCTTGTCCCTGAAAATTATGGCCTGATGCAGTAGAAACACCATTAGTAGTATTAACTTCATTACTGCTGCTAGTGTCTTCTGCAGAGAGAAAGGCCACATTCTGAGAGTTTCAAGATGATCAAGATAAACCTTTCATATCAGCTTCAAATACTTTTAGGTTATTGTATAGATCATCAATATCCAAATCATCTATACCATCTTTGTTCCTCATAATCAAGGCTACATTGTTCCATGATGAAGGTAGAGCTCTTAAAAATTTCTAATTTGCATCTTCATTAGGAACAGCTGCACCATGAACTTCTAGAAGGCTGATAAGTTTTTGAAACCTATCATATGCTTTATCTAAGCCTTCTGTGTCAGATACAGAAAAGTTTTCAAATTGTTGCTTCAAAATAGTCTTCTGCATCTTCTTAGATTCAACATTGCCACCAAATCTACTCTTGATAGCAGCCCACAAAGACTTTGCATCATTTATTCCATGGAACCTCAGTTGATACTCATCAGGAATAGCCAAAAGCAAAATGCTTTTAGTTTTTCTTTCTCTTTGTCTTTGTAATAGTGCTTGAGCAGTCTTTGGAGGTACTTCAGTTTCAATACCTTTTTCATCAGTTGTTACTTGTATAAGACCATCACCATTCAAGATCACTTGCCACAAACTATAATCTGTGTTAGTGAGATACTGCTCCATTCTCATGCTCCAAAGGGTATATTCACCCTTCTTAAGGATAGGAAGTTTTACAGTAGACACCATTTGAGGAGATTCTACTAGTGCTATTTGTGTTGCAGGTTCTTCACTAGACATTGTGTATTTTAGGAAGAGATCTAGATCTGATAAAGTTCTTCTTATTCAGAGTTTCTCCACAAGCTCTGATACCACTTGTGAAGTCCCAAATAAACAGATCTTCTTAGCTTGTTAAAGCTTAGTTAACCTGGATAAATCCAAACTAACTATACGAGAAACTATGATTGTGAATACTACAAGTTATTCAGAATCTAACTTGCAATACTAAGAAGAACAATGAATACTAAACTTGAATATATTGATTGCAAATATTCTGCTAAGGTTACAGAATAACTAACTATGAATTGATGTGTTTTCTATGAAAATTGATATATCTCTAACTATGTCATAGGGTTCCTTTTATACACTAAGAAAAACCCTAATGGGCTTACAAAACGTGTTAAGTGATCATG
This sequence comes from Tanacetum coccineum, assembly GCA_026074375.1. Lineage (NCBI taxonomy): Eukaryota > Viridiplantae > Streptophyta > Magnoliopsida > Asterales > Asteraceae > Tanacetum > Tanacetum coccineum. Next base: position 26,456 of record BQNB010025067.1, read on the forward strand.
CAAATCTATTTCTAATATATCTCATGCATATCACATAAGCAGTACTAACTTCTTATACTAACTGTACTAATAAACTAACTAACAGTACTAACTATACTGACAATACTAACATTTGTACTGGCAGTACTAACTAATATTACTAGCAGTACTAACTACTTAGTCTATTTCTTCAGTCATTAGCAGCAGTATCAATCTTCAACCAGCAGTAGTAAAGTAGTACTGGCAGTAGTAACTCAAAATTCTCAACACGTTGTCTTCTATGGATTGGAATGTGTTGCATGACCTCTTTTGCTATTTTTTTCCTCTAAAAATCAACTTTTTGTGGTTTAGGTATCGAGAATATGATTTAGCACACATAAAACTCGTTTTTGAGTTTTCTATTTATATTGTCTGGAAGTCGGTTCGATACGGCGTATCCAAGGGATTGGATACGGCGTATTAGAGTTTCTTGGAGTAGGGACCACGTTTGATATCTTCCAGAATCTTCACATACTATATCTTTAATATGGCGTATTGAGCTTGTTTCCTTTGTGGTCTTTAGTGAGTGCAGGCACGGATACGCCGTATCTTCCTTGATGGATACGGCGTTTTGGTAGTCAGAATCATTAATCTTTTTAATAATATTTACTTTTTAAGATACTGATTGCGGCATTTTGACTAATAGTAATTCTATGTACTCCATTAGTAATTCTTTTCTCTTTTTTTTTCGATTTAAGTAACTTTATTGCAATAATTATACACATAATTAGGTTAATTTCTTGGTAATTTTTTGAGGCTATAAAATAGACGTTATTTGATGTCATCAGAAGTTAAGTTTGCAAGCAAGATTCATATGAAATACCTTAACCTTATTAACGGGCATTGACATGACCGCAACATATTTTTTTAACCCGTTTGGCATTGTGTAAAGATGAACCAAACACTTTTAGCGCGGTTATATTTAGCTCGAGTTAAAGTTTATAACATAGCCGGGGCATCGTCCGGGTCTGAATGCCTCGTATATATAAAGATTGAATACAATAATTTAATGTGGAGGCCTCATGTTTTGTAATCAAAGCTTTGAAAAGTGTACAAATCCATGTGAGTTAATGGCATCATCGATGGTTAAGTGCAGATTCAATCCTAGCAATTAAGTGTGGAGTATTGAAGGAACCGATCCAAATTGTGCACTAATTAAGAATAAATGAGACTTTCAAACTACTCTTCTTCAATCTCAAACAAGACTTATAATCAGTTTATGTCTTTTAGTTTGTTCACAATTATTAGTTAATCTTTAATGTGAACCTTTTCGTATGTTTCTTAAAAACTATAAATAACCCACTACATTTTCACCGACCATAACATGCGACGATATTTAACATTCGTGTGTAGATGCTTGCTCATTATATTATCTTGAAATGCTTTGTTTTGTGTTTAGAGTTCATGGGAGTAATTTAGCTGAGATGCCATTCATAGCAACGAATGAAAGACATAGGAATAGAGGAATGTGTGGCAAACTACTGAATGGGATTGAGCATGTGAGTTTTTTGTATTATAAGTTATTTACTTCAACTGATATCATTGTTTTTGACATGATCTTTTTAAGTTTTAAAAATTGTGGATGCGTGACTAAAAGTTGAACAATGCTATGAATTGATAATGCATGATGCAGGTAATATTGTAAGCAAGAGGTGAGATATGTCGTTCATTTATCGTGAAGGGATATCTCCTACGTCAAATTAATATTGGTGTAGAGGAACCTAAGATAATTGTAGAAATTGATGTAAGGATTGTCAGGTTAGCTCATCTTATTATCTTGAGGTACGAGCTGAGTTCTGTGTATTGTTATAAAAGTTAAATTTAACACGATTGAAGATAATTAATTATATCATAAAAGTAGAAGTATTAATAAGCATGTTAATCGAATATGAAGTTCATATTCAATGACTACCCTACTATGACCATTCCCTCAATGCGAACGTAACATTGACTCGATCAAGGGGTGTCTAAGATGATGGTATAAGTTCCATCCCAACTCCAGTCAAACATCGTATTTTGAGATAGTATGATTTAAATTCAAATATCCATGCATATAACTCATTTAGGAGGCTAAGACCCATGTATTGTTCGTGTTATGTAAACTACACCATCAATATTTAGTGTTCACTGAATCACTGTTAACATTATTTTACATTTATGTAAGGGGTTTTGCTACAATTAGATTTAACTGATTTCATTAGCCAAATACCAGATGATGTACTTTTCGTAAATGTGATGGTTGGTTATGTTGTACACAATGATTTTAAAGGATCTTCAAGATTGTAGAGTTAGTACTATGGTTATCCCTTCCTCCTCAGAGACGATTAGAGTTTGGAATTAGAAATATGGTTTTAATCTTCTTAATGAGCGGACAAAGAAAAAAATTATGAAACTGAACACGCTTATGTTTCATAATTGCTTACGAATGCAAAAGACACTTACAGGTTATGCCTTCTCCCTCGATCCCTCTAGCAATCTTGTGCACACAAATACATACTTAGTGTATCACTACTTTGTTATAGACACGAGGCGTTCATACTCGTGCGTTGCACCGGGCTTATTTTTTGTGGATAATCGAATTGTTGCTTCTGCGAAGCATTGTATTAGTTCATATCTGGGGGATTGGCTTAGAAAGATGTTTGCAAGTAGTTTAATGGGTAGAGAACTGGACTCTTGGTTTGGTCACAGCTAATGATTTACCAGTCAATGCCGATTGGTCAATCTTGAGAGGATTTCCTTTTAACAGACGTGCATCGGCTGGGATAATGTCTCCAAGTTTGACACTAATAACATCAAGGATTCAAAATGGCTTCATCTCGTTCATCCCATTTTCCGTTGCTTATGACCTTTCGTTTTAGGAGCAGGACCTGCAATCCGTTGTAGTGCTTTCACTTTTTTTTGCGTTTGTTTTTTTTTTCCTAAATGAAAACCAATGGTGGTTATGTTTATGATTTCCATTGTGTGGTGATACAATGAAATCTTGTCCAATCTGGTGGCCTTCCCTGCAATAGCGGTGCATGATAAATGTTACACATTTCGCTTTAAACAGTTTGAATTCAACAACATCAATCCTCAAGAGTCAAGACTAATTCAAACATGAATACATTATGAGTAACTGAGCATCGTGGGTCCGTTATAGATTTAACGATAAGGTGTTATGTAAGGATCGGGAGAATGGAGCCTACCCGACAGTCATCACTAGCCAGAGGTTGATTAGAGTGTATTATTTCATGAAGATCATTGCCCATCAACTCAGAAACGATGTAAACATCATTAAAATTTACCTTTAAGGGAGGCCGAATGATGTCTTTGATTGCAATAACCTGGAAAAGAAGTAAAAGGAATTTAATTATAAAACCTACCTCAGCACACTGTATTCATTCACCGTGCATCACCTATCCTACAATTCAGAGCAGTTAAGACGCAATTACAACAATCTAAACAAAAGAGTTCTCTATCATGTATTATTACATTTAAGCAACTTGGGCATCGAATAAATATACCTTAAGAGCATCGAACTATGTTTTCCTGAGCAGCCCTCACCCTTTCTCCAGCATAAGATATATTGTTGTGGGTTATTGTACCAAACTTATGAACATCTTCAGGAGCTATTTAAATACTATGCTCTACTCTCTTTAGTCTAAATTTAGAGCAACTCAAAATCATTATACTTTGGAACACTTTTGTTTGTGTATTTCATATATAAAAATTATCACACTTCAAATGAACCGTACTACACCAACAGACCTAAACAGATCCTCCTCAAAAATCCGTTTGGATCAACAAATTCCTAAAAGCTAATAAAAATGGCTTTAGTGATATGCAACATAAGATGTTATACTAAGAATAAAAAAAAGAACTTGTACAGACACCTCACTCATTGAAAATTGTGAAGGAATACAGTTGGGGCATTAGCTATTTGTTGCATTAATCATTGGTGATGTTACACTAACTAGTCTTACCAGCAATGCTCATGTTAGATGGCTCGCATTACCTAATAAGTAACTGATTATGAGACCATCAAGAATTCAAAGGCAGTTTTTGTGTATGGAAAGAGGAGCCTTATACTCAATAGTTTTCAAGCTAGGACAAAAAGGTATGCAAGCATTTTGCGCTAAAAAGAAATAACAACTTACCTTGATGTTTGTAACATCTCCGATAGCAAAGACATTCGTGTGGCCCTTGACTCTTAATTTTTCATCAACAATCAAACAACCATTGGCACCCATACTATTCCTTAAAATGGTATCCCTGAGCCACAATGAGGGCGGTGGCTTCCCTATACACCAGAAGATGAAATCCAACGTATAACTTTAGAAGTTGAAGTTTTAAACAGTCTACTTCCATATGCAACATCCTCCAAATTTATAGTTTGCACCAATTTTACTTCAATTTGATTTGATGTTAGCCAATCTAATGTGTTTTTAAAAGCTTTTGGTCCAAGAAATCCCAGCAACCGCTCGCGTTTATGTAGTAAAGTTATTTTCTTCTCCGGAAAGTCAACTGCTATTTTTCCTACAAGTTGTACACCACTGGGTCCTCCTCCAACAATCAAAACCGATTGAGCAGCTTTAATTTTTTCGTAATCTGTCAAAAAAAAACTATTTGAAGTGTTGTATTACATTCTCCTCTGACAATTTCCACTATATTTAGGAGGTGTTTGGCTTTGCCTCTTGTAAATGACCGTATACCAGTCTAAATAATTAATTTATAATAGACTATTCTTTTATTGATTGTGCAAAGTGAAGTATATTAGGTTTCAGGAGATATAAGACTCCTTATTTTTAAAAGTCTCTAACATCATAAATGATTCAAAATATCCAAACAGAAAAGTACATTTAAACACTATCCTCTATACCACTACTCTATTAACACTATTATCTTGATACGATTTTCATATATCTCATAACTACTTAAAAATGCACAAGTACCCTTTTACTATAGCATTGGAATTTAAAACTTTTGATTTATAAAGATCTGGTTCATAGATGAAACTTCCTAATAGGAGTTACGGAAAGGAAAAAAGATATCTTGGGTTACATTGGCGAACAAAATTATACTACTTGAATTTGAAAGCTACTGCTTTCACATCAATAGGCGAAGAGTACATTATTTGTTTATCTTGTTGAAGAGTAGTCTTACTGCAGTAGTTTCTATATAATTCATTAATGGAAATCTTTTTCTGGACAACATATGTTTGATGTTCAGGGCGGGTTTACCGGCTTGGCATTGTTTAAGTCTTTAAAATCTTATTAATATGCACAAATTTGTTAAATAGATGATATATGAATAGCGAAAGCAATAGCTGAAAACGGTTTCAGAAGCTTGTAAATTGTAAATAAAGATTCAGAACTTACAAATATTTAAAACGCATAAACATTGTATAAAGTACCTGATCAGAAGGGTATAGTTTTCCTACAATCCACAACCTTTTCCCACCTTTCTAGACTCTTTTCTACAATCTGCGAAAGCAATTTCAATAAGCTTTCCAAAATATCCCTTAACACATAAAGGTAACTACCAACGGGCCTCTGGTCTAATGGTATGGAGGTTTTACCCTCCTAGGCAAGGTCTCAAGTTCGAGTCTTGTCTAGGGCGATAGGGGTTTCCTCCCGCGGTGTGCAGTTAAAGGTAAGGGTTGTCATTGCCTTTATGGGCTGGGACCCACCTGGTTGTGTGGCTCGCTAGCCCTTCTGGGCTAGGGCCATGTAGCACAATTGCCGTTAAAAATAACAATAAAGGTAACTAAAATATAGAGTAGAGGAGGAAGTACTTTATGTTATGAAAATCATAGAGAAAACCCCCTAAAATCTACCATAAAACTATAAATATTAGGTAAGATTATGATTGGCAGGTAAAAAAACATACATGATGAAAACATACCTGATGATTTTTCATTTGTTTCTACATCAAACGGCCTATGTTAATTCACAAAAGAATCCCCTTAAACAGTAACACACTAAAACCATAAATTCAACAAAAGTAAAAAAAACATACATGTTAAAAAGACGGGTATGTTTTTTCAAACGCCTAAATCCAACAAGAATGACATCCTCCACAAATTAGGCATGTTAATAAGAAGCCAATTATGAGGATTTCGAAGGAGTATAATGTTGTGTGTGTGTTGGTGAGTCAATCTTGTGGAAAGCGGGTATTTGGATGGGTGCCACAATTGTTTGTTTGGTTATAACTGCCAGGAACGCTTCGTATTCTATTGAATTGTGGATTTGAGTTATGGTATTGTACAATTCTCAAACCTTGTCTCACATATTTTGAAGTTTCCACAATAAATGTTTGTACTCAATCTTTAAGTATAATATATAGATTCCAATACACCAACTTACAAGTAAAATGTTACCCTTTTTCACTATAAATGACAGGTTATTTGCATCCAAATTACATAAATACTGATTCATGCATACAAATTGTTTTCTCCTTGCAGAAATAATAGATCTAAATGACGAACTACCTCAAGATTACTACAAAATAATGGGAAGATATTGAGTCAAATTTTTGGTAGGAGCGAGATTTAATATTACTATATGTAAACAACGTAAGTGATGGAAGATACTGGGACATAAACATTTGAGGCCTTACATGATTCCCTGAAACAAAATGCATCATATGAAGCGCCTCCCCCGTCTCTTTACAATGTATTATCTATAGGATCTTATAGGATCTTTTGTTTTTTTATTGTTATCATTCATTGATATTCTCTATATTTAGATGAGTTATTTATTGGTGATTGTTATCTTCTATATATTTAGAGGTCATGACATCCCTATTTAATCCATTGTATTTTCTGAATGAATGAATCAATAAAACACATATTTCTCTTGTAAAATCCTATATGGTATCAGAGCAAGTCTCTCGATCTTGATCTAGAAGGATGGCAGGAGACGACGATCAAATCAAAAACAAAGATGGAGAAGGTTCTAGCTGGCTGGTGTTCACATACGATCACATATTATCTTCATCCATCTGACTAACCCAAACAACTACATGTGAACAGGATTCTTACTGACAACAACTTCGCTGATTGCGGCCAAGAGATGACAAACTTTTTGTTTGCCAAAACAAAATAGAGTTTGTTGATGGGACAATCAAGAAACCCGAAAAAACTTCCAAGGACTACATGCCGTGGATGCGAGTTGATGCTATGATAAAGGGTTGGTTGACAACCGCTATGGAGAAGAACATACGAAACAACGTCAAATATGCAGGTACGGAATCAGAGATATGGTCAGATCTAAATGAACTTTTTGGGAAGGAAAGTGCTCCTAGAGCATACGAATTAAAACAAAAGATTGCTTCTACTCGACAAGGTGACGCTTCCGTATCAACATATTTTACCTAGTTACGGTCCATATGGGATGAAGCTCAGTCCATATATCCCTTCCCTCGATGTTCTTGTAACAAGTGTGTATGTGATCTTGGAAAGAAGATCAATGAACATCAAGAAAAGGAACGCCTTTATGAATTTTTGATGGGGTTGGATGCCGAATTCACAGTCATTAAAACCTAAATTTTGGCAACAAAACCGGTTCCTTCGCTCGGAACAGCGTATCATATGGTTGCTGAGGATGAGAGGCAAAGAGCCGTCTCGAATGAAAATATAAATCCACATGAATCCGCTGCATTCAAGGCGTTTCAAAGGCGGAATGGTCCTCTAGGTTCGAACAAAGAAAGAAGTGGAACCAAGGCTGTGAAAGAAGGGATTGAACACTGCACTGAATGCAACAATGTGGTCATAATCGTGTGGGTTGCTTAAACATGATCGGATATCCAGAATGGTGGCCCGGAAAGAAAGGAGAAAAGACAAAAGGGAAGGCCGCGTGAGTCGAGACAGAGACGAGTCCTATTCCAGGTTTGACAAACGAAGACTACCAATATTTTTTGAAGCACTTTTCTGGAGCAGGTAATAGCAAGAGGTAATAGACCAGTTTTACTAATATGGCCCATAAAAAAGACTGGAGAAGTGAGTGATATTTGATTCGGGTTGCACGAATACATTACTTATTTATACAACATTCTTGTTTAACAAGATAGCCGCACACTTTGAGGCTACTATTCATTATCCAATGGGGATTCCATTCCCCAGTAAAGGGAAAGGGGAAGTACGTTCCTTCCAAGGGGGAAACAAAAGTTAATGGAGTTCTTTATGTTCCAGATTTTCAAATGACAATCTTCTTTCTGCTTAGTCGGTTCTTTGTCACGACCTTTAATGCTATATCATTTTTTCTTGTTTTTTGTATTCATATTTTACGGGGACTACAGAAGAGGAACTTGATTGGTACGGGGAGATACCGAGGGGGACTGTACTGAATGAAGATAATTCATGGAAGAAAGGCCATGGCTACCACTGTTGAGACGTGGCACATAAGACTTGGACATGCTTCAAAAGGAAAGCTTACTAAAGTGGATTTTCTCAAAACTAGTATTAATGATTTGGGTGATTTTTGTGATTCTTGTGCTAAGGCAAAACATACTAGATTACCATTTCCTTTCAGTGTTATTAAACTAGTGCTCCGTTTGAATTAATTCATTGTGATATTTGGGGAGGTTATCGAGTGCTGTCATATACAAAAGCCAACTATTTTCTTACAATAGTTGATGATTTTAGTAGAGCGGTATGGTTATTTCTTCTTAAACACAAAAGTGAGGCAAGCCAATGTTTTAAAAAATTTCACAAAATGATTGAGGTACAATTTGAGAAACAAATCAAAAGGGTCAGATGTGATAATGGTAGGGAATTCACATCCAACGACATGCTTGAATTTTACAATGAAAAGGGAATCTTGTTCGAAACCACATGTCCTCATACCCCTCAACAAAATGGTGTTGTTGAGAGGAAACATAGGCACCTACTCGAAACCGCTCACGCCTTAAGGATCGGTGCAAATCTTCCTAAGAGGTTTTGGGGAGAATGCATTTTAACCGCGACGCATGTGATTAATTGCCTCCCATCCAAGGTAATTAAAAACAAAACTACTTTTGAGTTAATTTGGAATGAAAAACCGGATTATGATTTTCTAAAGGTTTTTGGGTGTCTAGTTTATTTTAAAAACACTGACATGAAAGGAGCATGTTCACAGTTAATCGCTAACAAGAGGTTGATACAGTCTCCACTGACTCCCCGGGGGGTCTCCTTAGATACCCTCCTAGAACTAAAGGTTATAAAATTATTGACCTCGAGACCAGAAAAATTATAGTTAGTAGAGATGTCTATTCCATGAAGAAAAATTCCCTTTCAAAAATGTCTAAGGAAACAATGAAAGTGGAACCGAAGAACCAATAATTTGTCACGATTGCACTGTCATGGTGAACCAATCTTGGTACAAAACACAAAACAAAACCCAATGGAGCAAGATCCGCACATGGACCATAACCAAACAGATGAGCCAAGCGGCCCACATGAAACTCACGATAGGGATAACATGCCAAATAAATGATGAAGGGCATCCTAATAATGCTGAGTTTGACACAAATGAATCAAACGAAGGAGCAGAAGCCCAATCCGTCACACCCCGGCAATGGCGAAAACTCGGGAATACAACATAATGATCAATCATAACACAAGATACAAAATAAAGAAAACTTACATTGCATAACTTCCACAAAGTGCTTATGAAGCCATCAACTTGAACAAACTCTAAGTGATGTCTCAAATCGCATCTAAATCCACAATCTCTTACATATTGTTCAAATGCCCACACACAGAGGACTCAAGAATCCTAACTTATTCATACCATCCAAAAACTAAATCAAACAAAAAGCAAGTCAAGACTTCAAACGAAATTTCCATAAGGGATATTTAAGTCTGCTATCAATCACCAAATCTACTCTTCTTTCACTTCACCTCGAAAATGATACTGAAAACGTCAACAAATAATGTTGGTTTAGCTCGTAGGTTATCGACCTTAAACCCAAAAGTTGTGCCAATATTTTTATCAGTGGTGGAATAGTGCTATATGACAGTGAATATATGCTAACAACCTTTGTATCATGCTAATCAATAACACATATGTCACTTAGCACCTAAGGGACCTACCCAACGGGAGCACTAATTTAGGGCAAGGGACCAACCACACACAAAACCTGGGATAGGCGTACCATCCGCTTCATTAATTCACACTAATATGGGTAGGCGTACCCATCGGCTCAAACAATCATACAATCATAATAGTCACTTTGCAGTTCATATAGTACATATCTTGTCCAAAACCCAAAAACCATATTTCGCACAGATCAATTCAAAACATTTCAAAACACATTTGAGTATCATTTTCTCCCAACGGAAAAACAGTAAAAAGTGGGGCTACGAGAACTCACCTCAAGCAAGTCTTTAGCAACCAAATCTCAATCACACAAGCAAATGCAATGACGCTCGCACACAACCTACTCCAGTTAATGTCTCAATTTAATCATCCAATTCCAAGACAATCTTCACGTTTGATGCATAGAGTTTAGACGCGTTGTACAATTACACAAAACAATTTAGTGATGTGATGGTTGACGACTTAACTCCACAATCATATCAATTATTCATTGATAACTACATACTTTATAACTATTTAGCGTAAATAGATAAGTAATATAATAAATATTTATAATTATTAGTTATAAATATATCTCGACAAGTCCATTTGGTACACCTTAGTCACTTCAAAATGATCATTATACGGTTGAAAATAAAACATTTACTCATAATAAACACTTTAGAGAAGTTTCGAGAAAAATTATATTTTCGTCTTTTAGTGAATTTATTAAATAAATAAAATAAAATAATTAAATAGTATTTTATTATTTAAAATCAAAAATCATGTTTTTAAGAAATTTTCTAATTATAAACTTTTTACAAAATTTCAACATGACTCGTATGTTTATACAACGTTTTCCAATGTTTCAAACCTTATTTTTAACATTTTTCACAAATTAGACATTTTTTGACAAAATTCCAAAATCTCAATCGTTAATACTTACCAGCACGTTTTTCCCAAAATATCGTTCAATATCACTTCGTAAATACATTTCCACTTTCAAAAGTCCATCAAAATTCTCATAACTACTACATATCGCTTATTGGGCCTTAAGGCCCAACAAGGGTCTATTATGACATATATAAGTTCAAAATACTATTTAAGTCCAAAACAAAGGTCCATTTACATATATAAGTATATACTTATATGTAGAAATAATTCAGACCACAATAAACCCTCCAATTAAGCCGCAGCTTAAATAGACTTATTGGGTCGTGAGTCAATAAACTCTAAAATACGTATATTAAGCTTTAAAATAAGCTATTAAGCTACGTATCGCTTTTGGTTACTACCATAAGCCTAAAAAATAGTCCACAACACAAAAATAATCAAAATCACTTCCCTAGTGATTTTGAGAATCTACACGTGGCATATAAGCGTAAATAAGCCAAGAAATAGCTTAAAAATAAGCCCGAATAAGCCATACAAGCCACTATAAAAAATAAGCATTCTAGCATCATATATTATTCAACCATCACGACCACAACATTAAAACTACAAAAACTTTCTTTTTCCTTTTTACTATTCACGAACCAAACACCACCCTTTTTTATTCATTTCACTTTCAAAAATCGATTTTCACAACGATCAACTTGTACAACTAACATCTATGCATCAAAATAAACCCAAAAGGACAAACAAAATTTAAATTTGAAAACTTACAAGAAAATCTTCAAATTTGTAGATTTCGACACGAACCGGAGAACCCAAACGTTGTTTAAATGAATAACCAAACACTAGAATCAACCCCAAATATTTATGTCTTCATGTTTTCTTGATCAAACTTCAAAAATTATGAGAGTGTGTGTGTTGTAGGTGCGGAAGAACACAAGAGAGAAGGGAACATAATGAAATATCCAAAGCAAAATGTGGACATAATGAAATATCCAAAGCAACCATAACTTCAATCACCATGAGACGATCACGCTCAATGGATTTGTAACCAACTCACATAGAATCACATAACCACATAATTACTATAACACATAATGAAACTCAAATCAATACTAACGGTTTGACTAACCCGCTCAAGTCGCGGTTGTCACAGTTTTCTTGATCAAACTTCAAAAATTATAAGAGTGTGTGTGTTGTAGGTGCGGACAAACATAAGAGAGAAGGGAAAGGATATTTTTTTGATTTTGAAAATGAACTATGTGTAAAAATGAGGATAAGGAAAGCATCTTATGTACAATTTGGACAAGGTTAGCCAAAATTAAGCCACCTTGTCTCCCTAGTCTTCTTTTGACCTACCATGGTATCCCATGGGGTCTCGGGCCTTTCTTTTCGTGTCAGGATCACTTAAATACTCGTAAAACTCAACCGTAAAATTTACCCCAAAGTTAATTAGCATTTTTATTCACTTTAAAAATCCTTTTCCATTAACCTAGAGTACCATATTTTCACGTTACACCCTTCAAAACTCATTTGGACATTAACGGACGTGTGAGACTCGTTTTTTGACATTTCTCAAAATTCACGGGTCAAACCACCCGAAATACACATAACAAAATAATACCTTCCAAATGGGATTATTAATCACAATAAAACTCAAATCATCACATATCTCATAAAATCACCACCGTCAACACGGTACAGAATCTGAATAAATTGACAACAGTCAATTAGTCAAATGACTAGAAATGAAATATTCAGAACACAAAAAGGGCAAAGGTTACATTCTACCCCCTTAAAATAATTTTGTCCCCGAAATTTAACTACTAACATCACTAAACAAATGTGAGTACTTCAACTTCATTTGATCTTCACGTTCCCACTTGAATAGAGGGCCACGTTTTGAATTCCACCGAACCTTGATGATGGCAATCCTACTATGCTTCAACTTCTTAAACTCTCTTTCCAAAATTTCCACATGCTCTTCCACAAAATTCAACTTAGCATCAACTCAAATCTCATCCAAAGGCACTTGCAGTGTTGGATCAGCCAAACACTTCTTAAGGTTCGACATATGAAACGTGTCATGAACACCATTCAATTCCTCAGGCAAATCTAATCGATAGGCCATAGGGCCTACTTTCTCAATAATCTCAAATGGTCCAACAAACCTAGGTGCTAACTTTCCCTTCTTCCCAAAGCGTACCACACCTTTCTAAGGCAACACTTTAAGCAAGACATAGTCACCTACACTAAACTCTAGAGGCTTCCTCCTCTTATCAGCATAACTTTTCTGATGATCACGTGCAGCCTTAAGTCTATCCTTATTCTGCGAGATCTTCTCAGTAGTCTCTTGCACTAACTCCGGTCCTATCAACTGACCTTCTCCAACCTCAGCCAACATAATTGGCGGATGACACTTTCTACCTTAGAATGCCTCAAACGGAGCACATCTCACACTATAATGATAACTATTGTTATACGAAAACTTAACTAATGGAAGATGAACATCCCAACTACCTCCAAAGTCCAGGATGCACACTCTAAGTATGTCTTCCAAAGTCTAAATAGTACGCTCACTCTGACCATCGGTCTGAGGGTGATAAGCCGTACTCATATCTAAATGAGTCCCTAATGCCTCTTGCATTGACTGCTAAAACCTCGATGTGAAACAACTATCACGATTTGATATAATCGAGATCAGCACACCATGTCTAGAAACTATCTCATTCAAATACAATCTATCCAACTTTTCCATTTTATAATCCTCACGCATAGGTAGAAAATGAGCAGACTTAGTCAATCGGTCCACAATGACCCAGATTGTGTCATGCCCACTACTAGTCCTAGGCAACTTAGTCACAAAATCCATAGCTATCCCTTTCCATTTCCATACGAGAATCTTAGGTTGTTGGCGCAGGCCAGATGGCATTTGATGCTCAGCCTTAACCTTTAGACAAGTCAAACACTTACTAACATATTCAGCTATATCCTTTTTCATTCCAGGCCACCAATACCTATCTGTCAGATCATAATGCATCTTATCAGCTCCTGGGTGTACAGAGTACTTCGACTTATGGGCTTCATCTATTATCAGGGTTCTCACCTCACCCTTCAAAGGTACCCATATTTGATCCAGGTAGTACAAAGTTCCATCACTTCTCTGTTCTATCATCTCATCTAAACCTTTCTGCAATACTGTAAACTTATCCACAGCCTCCTTTTGAGCTACCAGTATCCTATATTTGATACTCGACTGAAGGATCATATTTATAGCTCTAACTCTCTTATGCTTTACTCTTTCCTTTCTACTTAGGGCATTAACCACCACATTCGCCTTACCAGGATGGTAGCGAATTTCACAGTCATAATCACTAAACAACTCTATCCAGCAACGTTGTCGCATATTCAACTCTTTCTGACTAAAGATATGCTGAAGACTCTTATGGTCCGTATAGATGACACTCTTTGTCCCATACAGATAATGTCTCCAGATCTTAAGTGCAAACACAACCGCACCCAACTCTAAATCATGGGTAGTATAATTCTTCTCATGAATTTTCAACTGCCTAGACGCATAGGCTATCACTTTACCTCTTTGCATTAACACACAGCCTAGTCCTATCCCGGACGCATCACAATATACCACAAAGTCTTCTGGTCTATCGAGGAGAGCTAGAATAGGCGCATTACACAACTTATCCTTCAAGGTCTGAAATGCCAATTCTTATTCCTCACCCTAATTGAAAGTCTTACTCTTCTGAGTCAAGATAGTAAGAGACTTAGCTATCTTAGAAAAGTTCTCAATGAACCTACGGTAATACCCAACCAATCCTAAGAACGAACGAACCTCAGTCGGAGTTCTAGGGGCTTTCCAATTCTTAACAGCTTCAATCTTACTAGGGTCCACATGAATTCCATTACCATTTATCACATGCCCAAGAAACTGCACTTCTCTTAGCTAGAATTCACACTTAGAAAACTTAGCATACAATTTATCCTTTTTGAGCAGTTCCAAGACTAACCTTAAATGTTCTACATGCTCCTCTTGAGTCTTAGAGTAGATTAAGATATCGTCTATAAACACTATCACAAACTTATCAAGATACGGCCTACAAGCTCTATTCATCAAATCCATAAATATTGCTGGTGCATTAGTCAGACCAAAAGGCATTACAGTGAACTCGAAATGTCCATAACGAGTTCTAAACGTAGTCTTTGGTATGTCATCCTCGTGCACTCTTAGCTGATGGTATCCAGACCTAAGATCTATCTTCGAGAAAAACTGCGACCCTTGCAGTTGATCAAATAGATCATCAATTCTAGGAAGCGAATAACGATTCTTAACGGTCAACTTATTTAATTCTATATAATCAATGCACATCCTAAAAGAACCATCTTTTTTCTTAACGAACAACGCCAACGCTCCCCAAGGGGACAAACTTGGTCAAATGAAACCTTTGTCTTGGAGTTCCTTGAGTTGTCCCGACAACTCCTCCAATTCAGAAGGTGCCAAACGATAAGGAGACTTTGCTACCGGCGTTGCTCCAGGGGTTAACTTAATTCGAAACTTAATTTCTCGAATAGGTAATAATCCAAATAGATCATCCGGGAATACCTCAGGAAAATCTCTAACCACAGCAACCTCTTCTTGTTTCTTATCACTAGCCTTAGCACTCATCAATAATCTCGCTTTCTCATCCGATCTCTCTCCTACCACTCTAAGCACCTTGCCATCCGGTAGTGGTATCCTCACTACCTTCTCATAGAAAATTATTTCAGCCTTATAATTAGACAACCAGTCCATACCTATAATCATATCAAAACTTCCATGCCCAAAAGGTATCAAATCGATGTCAAAGACATGACCCTCGATTTCTAGTTTACAACCTTTAATAACCTTATCAATCTCTACTAGCTGCCCGCTAGCTATCTCAATCTCATATATGAAACCTAAGTCGCTGGGCTCTAAGCCTAACAGAGGTATAAAAGTAGTAGAAACAAAACTATAGTCGGCACCAGAGTCAAATAAGGTAGTGGCAAAATGATCGTTCAAAGTAAACATACCCGTCACAATGTTCGGATCCTGGCGAGCTTCCTCTGCTCCCAACATGAATGCCCTACCCCTAGCCTGGTTCCCTTGGTTTCCACGACCCTGACCCCCGTTATTAGCAGCAACTTGATTTGGACGATTTCCTTCAACATGGCCAACTCATAAAACCTAACAGTATACGCAGCATGTCCAGCCACAGATAGTGGCGTGATTCCACAACTCAGATTCCAAACTTTTGCATCTCTTGTACTAAGTTTAAAACTCTTGTATCTGCATAAAACTATATGTCATTTCCATGACATACTAACAACAACTTCCCGGTTAGCTGCGGATTGGAGAGTTCCCCCACCACGTTAAAGCCTTACCCACAAATGAACCAGCAGTGTATTTCACTTTTTGTTCATTACTACAACCACTCATATCCTGTACGTTCTCCATTTTCTTAATCCAACGAGTAAGAACTATAGCACCTCCCTTACTATCATATTCCTTAGGGTTACCAGCTAAAAACTCCTTATATGAACAACCTACCCGATTGCCATTTACTAACACATTACCTACATTCTCCTAAACGTTCTCATTAACCACATTACCATTTTGATTTCTAACATTTTCTCGATTACTAACCTGAGCTAGCATGGCGGGTAAGAGGTTCTGCAATTGCTGGGCAATGATCGTCGAGAAGTCGGGTGCACCCCTATTGGCTCCCTCTACATTCCCATTGACTCCCTCTACACCCTTATTAGTTCCAAAAACCTGGTCATTTTCTTGACCATTCAAATCCTCAACACGCTCATCATTACCTTCCCTAGGTCTTCTACCCCTTCTACCTCTACCAAACCATTCACCCGTTCCTCCTCCTAGTGATTCGGCAACAGGCCGGCCAGCACTTCGGGTCCTCATCCTTGGCGGCATTATTTATACGAGGGAGAACATGGGCAACGTAGGTAAGTGAGAAGACTCGCACATATATATAGAATATATTACTATATATAACCAGATATACACGTAACTTCACCCAACAGTGTCAAAATCTATTTGTGTGAACAACATTATCAAGTATGAGTGAGTTGTGATACACTTATAACTACGTTGGCCACCGTACTTATATGCGCATCCTTTCCCATTCATATCCAATATTGAGCCCACCCATTTCAATGACTGACATAACTAAGGCACCAAACCGCGAACACACAAACGCATATAGAAGCGGAACACCACGCACATAGATCCTATACGCAACTAGACGACGGATCTTAGGTTATAGTCTAGGCCAAACCACCTAGTTCTCTATAACCTTGGCTCTGATTACCAATCTGTCACACCCCAACAATGGCGAAAACTCGGGAATGCAACATAATGATCAATCATAACACAAGATACAAAATAGAGAAAACTACATTGCATAAACTCCAAGTGCTATGAAGACGATCAACCTTGAACAAACTCAAGTGATGTCCTAAATCGCCACTAAAATCCACAATCTCTTACAATTATTCAAATGCCCACACAGGGGACCATAATCCAAACTTATTCCAAAACATCCAAAACTAAAATCAAACAACAAGCTACTCTTTTTTTACTTCACCTGAAAATGATACTCGAAAACATCAACAATAATGTTGGTGAGCTCGTAGGTTTGACCTTAAACCCAAAAGTTGTGCCAATATTTCAACAGTGGACAATAGTGCTATATGACAGTGAATATATGCAAAAAAACCTTAGCATCACTGCTAATCAATAACCATATGTCACTTATTCACCTAAAGGGCCTACCAGCAGGAGCACTAAAATTAGGGCAGGACCATACACAAACCTGGGTATGCGTACCCATCCACTCTAATAATCACATAAATACTGGGTAGACGTACCCATCCGATCTGATAATCTCACAAAGACTGGGTAGGCGTACCCATCCGATCCAAACAATCACACATCACATAATATTCACATATCAGTCATAAGCACATAAATTGTCCCAAAAACAAAACCACATTTCGCACAGATCAATTCAAAATATTTCAAAACACATTTGAGTATCATTTTCCCCTAACGAAAAAAAACCAGTAAAAAGTGGGGCTACAAGAACTCACCTCAAGCAAGTCTTTAGCAACCAAATCTCAATTGTAGCATTTCTCAATTTCAGGTCATTTTATGACTCCTACTATTTGTCACTATTTATTTTGGTCCAATACGCGTTTACTTTTAAATTAACTTTTAAGCTAAATCGCGTAGACTAGAAATAATCATTTAACGTAAACAGTCACCAAATAAATTAAGATTTACGTCAAACCAGTATTATATAATTATTACAAAGGTAATTATTAACTTTGCGCATTTCATTTTTTATTGATCACGTAAAAGGTTTACGTTTCGCAATAAAATACATTTAGACACACCTCGGAAATACCCAGACTTACCTAGACTCAAACCAATACCCACTTTTGATCCTTAAACACAAAATTTATATAATTCTTGTGTTATTAAACCTTGTGGCCGAATGTGGGTAGTTTAAACCCACAAACCATTCGTCCCTTGTGATTTACTAGCTAACAAATTACCTAATGATCCTTAAAAGTACATGTACATCCCATGGTTAATTAAACTTGGTACTTAGTGTCCCCTAACTAACAAATACACAATGGGTAATAACCCATTTATTTCCTTTGTCCATCTTGATGCCGCAGTTAACAAGCAAACAACACAAAACCATAAGATTTCATGTATCTAGCATATCTTGTACAAATATTGAGCAATTAAAGATTGTAGAGTGGTTTAGCCTAATACAATGTGTAGCTAACTAAAAACCCCTAAACCACCTCATAAGGCTAGATTTGTGGTTAGTTTAGGACTAAGGGAAGCTAACTAGTTATTAAGCCTATAAATGCCCACATACATTTAACATTTGAACATTTCCTAAAACTCCTAAACACTCTCTCTAGCAAAAACCACCCTCATTTCTCCCCATTGTTTCGGGTTAAGCATAATCGGACCCATACACACCCACATTGCAAATCTAGGGATACAAGGTAACGTTAAGACCTTCATACAAGCTCATAGGAAGGAACACAAGCTAGGATTCAGGTATACAAGCTTTGAAGCTTAGGATTATATATGTTTAGGGTGTAAACAATTCAGGTTTGCTTCGCAATCTACAACCAAGAGTCTAGGAATATTGTAAGTCGAACTAAGCTCATATTTATCTACATTCTAGTCGTTTATTCATGTCTAGTTGAAAAGAGTCACGTTAACTTGTGTGTAACAAAGTTAACGTAAGCATAAACATGCATGGTTCGACCCATGCATGGTTCGACCCATGCATGGTTCACGCACGTACATTATACGTACATTTGACCTGGTGTGGTGCAAGCATTTACAACGTGTATAAAACATGTTAAGTTGTCGAGTTAATCCTTAAAGTATCATTTAAAATGCAAGGAAAGTAACTCATATGAAAATCACTTGATATATTCAAAATATATAAAAACATATACGTAAACATTTGCTAAAAACGCAAAAACTTGGCTTGGGAACGCGTACATTAGCTCATAGGACAGATGCATATGATTGATCGTGGGTGATAAATCCAAGAGAGTGCTTAACGAAAGGATTAGAACCCTAAAACCAAACTAGTAAACCAAAGGACCATTTTTGGGTCACTTTGGGCTTGACAGCCCACCATGGGAGCCCAACAGGCCCATCAGACCTCGAAGGAAGGGGCTACGGCTTATTTAATAAGCTCCACGAGCTTATTAAGGGCTAAACATACTTATTGGACTCACATGGACCCTAATACTAGTTAGAAAACCTATAACGGGCTCGTTAGCCCATTAACGAGTAAAACGCAAGCCAATAAGCTCACGATAAGCTTAAACAACTTATTGGTGAACTTATACAGTTTTGATGGGCTTAATGGACATAGGAATAACTAATGGACCTTAATGAACCAAGCCAAAACGTTTGAACACTATTCGGGTTCTTATTGGGCCCAAAAAGCCCAATAACGAACTTATTTGCTTATTATATAAGCCACGCGGTAAGGTCATCTTAATCAGACCCAAGATAAGCTTAATAAGTATAGAAAATAAGTTGTATAATAAAGGAAACCTTTTTACAAACTTTCGGATTGAGTTATTGGGCTAACGAGCCCAATAAGCTCGAATAAGCTCAAATAAGCTTACCCGAGCTTATTTTTTTGGTGTATTCGGGTTTACTTTTAGAATTCGAGTTTGGGTTTATATATAGTTAATTTTTGGGTTATGACTTCAATCGCATTTCTCTGCATTTTGTAAGTTTAAAACATACTTCTCTGCATGATGTTTTGTACTTTTTACTTCATCTCCTATAGTTTATCACCAAATATGGTTTATTTTATAAAAAGATACGCTTAAAAAACGTTTAACAATAAAGTCCACTGGTTAAGCTCGTTATAACGTAGTTGGCAACCGTAGTGGATTTATGTTTTTGTAACCCCTTTTCTGCTAAGTACGACTAAGTCTGTTATTACGTCGTATCAACCTCCGCAATGGGTTACGTCTTACGTGCATCTGAGATGTCGGGAAGATCTGTTGACGTCAAATGCGGACTTAGACAGACAGTTATGGGTATCATCTTGCTGACGTCACAACTGCGACGTAACTAGACAGTTATGGTTACACCATAACTATGGAAGAAATAAAAGCTGTGAGTTTAGAAGAAGATCACGGCGTAAGTTGTACCCATGGTTACGCTGTAATTATGCTACGTCTGGTGATTTACATAAGCATTAAGGAGGTTACATCGTAACTCATCACTTACAGTTACGTCGTAACTAAGTCGAGCCTATATATACAAGCCCTAATTCAGTTGATTTTGTCATTCCACTTCACACAACTCTCAAATGACGAATAGGGTTCCAACTTAGGCAATTTGTAGCATCATTCCATCACTTTCCAAAGGAGAATTTACTTCAATCAAACATTATTATTAGTTATTCATCAAGTAAATTGTTTCTTTGATGTTTAATCCATCCATGATTTCTTACATTATGTTTTCTGAAATTTATAATATGAGTGGCTAAGCACTTTAAGTGCTAGCCTAATTATGAATCTATTTTTATCTTTATTTCTTCGTTTGCTTATCGTTTTGTATGGATACTGTCACACCACGACAATGGCGGAAACTCGGGAATGCAAGATAATGATCAATCATAACACAAGATACAAAATAGAGAAAACTACATTGCATAAACTCCAAGTGCTATGAAGACCATCAACCTTGAACAAACTCAAGTGATGTCCCAAATCACAACTATAATCCAAAATCTCTTACAATTATTCTAATACCCACACAGGGAACCATAATCCAAACTTAAGCCAAAACATCCAAAATACAAGATTCAAACAACAAGCAAGCAAGACTTTAAACGAAAGTCCACACTAGATACTTCTAAGTCTGGTATCAATCATCAAACTATTCTTCTTTCACTTCACCTGAAAACGATACTCAAAAACGTCAACAACAATGTTGGTAAGCTCGTAGGTTTGACCTTAAACCCAAAAGTTGTGCCAAAATTTCAACAGTGGACAATAGTGCTATATGACAGTGAATATATGCAAACAACCTTAGCATCACCACTAATCAATAACCATATGTGACTTACGCACCTATAGGGCCTACTAGCTGGAGCACTAATATTAGGGCAGGACATCACACAAACTTGGGTAGGCGTACCCATCCGCTCCAATAATCACACAAATACTAGGTAGGCGTACCCATCCGATCCAATAATTTCACAACACTGGGTAGGCGTACCCATACGATTCAAACAATCACATAATATTCATATAGCAGTCATAAGCACATATCTTGTCTCAAAAACAAAACCACATTTAGCACAGATCAATTCAAAAACATTTCAAAACACATTTGAGTATCATTTTCCCACAACGGAAAAACAGTAAAAAGTAGGGCTACGAGAACTCACCTCAAGCAAGTCTTTAGCAACCCAATCTCAATCACACAAGCAAATGCAACGATGCCCGCACACGGCCTAGTCCAATTAATGTCCCATTTTAATCATCCATTTCCAAAACAATCTTCACGTTTGATGCATAGAGTTTAGACGCGTTGTACAATTACTCAAAACATTTTAGTGGTGTGATGGTTGACGACTTATCTCCACAATCATATCAATCTCATTCCTCGATAATACATACTCATACTATTTAGAGAAAATAGATAAGTAATATAAATAAATATTTATAATTAATAATTATAAATATATCTCGACAAGTCCATTCGGTAACCTTAGAAACTTCAAAATAATCATTACACGATTGAAAATGAAACGTTTATTCATAGTAAACACATTAGAGATGTTTTGAGAAAAATTATATTTTTCGTCTTTTAGTGAATTTATTAAATAAATAAATAAATAAAATAATTAAATATTATTTTATTATTTAAAATCAAAAATCATGTTTTTAAGAAAATTTCTAAGTATAAACTTTTTTACGAAATTTCGACATGACCCGTACGTTTATACAACATTTTCCAAGGTTTCGAACCTTATTTTCATCAATTTTCACAATTTTGACACTTCTCAACAAAATTCCAAAATCTTAATCTTTAACACACTTACCAACACTTTTTCTTTAAAATATCATTCAATGTCGCTTATTGGGCTTTAAGGCCCAACAAGGGTCCATTAGGACATTTATAAGTCCAAAAATATAATTCAAGTCCAAAACCAAGGTCCATTTACTTATATATGTATATACTTATATGTAAAAATAATCCGGACCACAATAAGCCCTCTCATTAAGCCGCGACTCAAATATACTTATTGGGCCGTGAGTCCATAAACTCTAAAATATGTATATTAAGCTTGTAAATAAGCTAATAAGCTACGTATCGCATTTGGTTACTACCATAAACCTCAAAAATAGTCCACAACATACGCCATAACACAAAAATAATCAAAATCACTTTCCTAGTGATTTTGGGAAGTGGTTCGTGGCATATAAGCCCAAAATAAGCCAAGAAATAGCTTAAAAATAAGCCCGAATAAGCTATACAAGCTACTATAAAAAATAAGCATTCTAGCACCATATATTATTCAACCATCACGACCACAACATCAAAACTACAAAAACCCTCTTTTCCTTTTTTTTCAACGAACCAAACACACCCCCTTTTTTATTCAGTTCGCTTCTAAAAATCAATTTTCACAACGATCAACATGTACAACTAACATCTATGTATCAAAATAAACCCAAAAGAATAAACAAAATTTAAATTTAAAAACTTAAAAGAAAATCTTCAAAAATGTATATTTCGACACGAACTGGACAAATCAACCCAAACATTCGTATCAACCAGGAATATCACGTTCTCGATCAAAGCTGGAAAATTTATGGTGGATTGTTGGTGGTGAGGGGCGAACGAACACAAGCACACACACTTAAGTGTGTGTTTTATTTTTTTGATAATGAATGGATAATGAGAGCTAGTAGAAAGAATATGATTGTACACCTTAAGACGCATTAGCTAAAATTAAGCCTCCATGTCCCCTCTTGACTACCTTGACTGGATAAGGCATCCTAGGGGGTGTCGGGTCTTTCTTTTCGTGTCGGGATCACTTAAAAGATCGTAAAACTCAACCGTGAAATTTACCGCAAAGTTAATTAGCATTTTTATTCACCTTAAAAATACTTTTCCATTAACCTAGAGTATTCACACGACATATTTTCACTTTAAACCCTTTCAAAACTCACTTGGACATTAACGGACGTGTCAGACTCGTTTTTCGACATTTCTCAAAATTCACGGGTCAAACAACCCAGAATACAAATAACACAATAATACCTTACAAAAGGGATTATTAATCATAATAAACCACAATTCATCACAATTCTCATAAAAATCATCACCGTCAACACAGTACAAAATCCGAATAAACTGACAAAAGTGAAATATTCAAAGGACTAAAAATGAAATATTCAGAACATAAAAGGGGCAAAGGTTACATTCTACCCCCCTTTAAAGAATTTCGTCCCCGAAATTCAACTACTAGCATCACTAAAAAACTCGGGTACTTCAGTTTCATCTGATCTTCACGTTCCCACGTGAATTCAGGGCCACGTTTCGAATTCCACCGAACCTTGACGATGGCAATCCTACTACGCTTTAATTTCTTAAACTCTCTTTCCAAAATTTCCACAGGCTCTTCTACAAAATTCAACTTAGCATCAACTAGAATCTCATCCAAAGGCACTTGCAGTATTGGATCAGCCAAACACTTCTTAAGGTTTGACACGTGGAACGTGTATGAACACCATTAAATTCCTCAAGCAAATCTAACCGATAGGCCACATGGCCTACTTTCTCAACAATCATAAACGGTCTAACAAACCTAGGTGCTAACTTCCCTTTCTTCCCAAAGCGTACCACACCTTTCCAAGGCGACACTTTGAGAAAGACATAGTCACATACACTAAACTCTAGAGGCTTCTTCCTCTTATCAGCATAACTTTTCTGACAATCACGCGCAGCCTTAAGTCTATCCTTAATCTGCGAGATCTTCTCAGTAGTCTCTTGTACTAACTCAGGTCCTATTAACTGACCTTCTCCAACCTCAGCCCACATAATTGGCGAACGACACTTTCTACCATACAATGCCTCAAACGGAGCACATCTCACACTAGAATGATAACTATTGTTATATGAAAACTCAACCAACGGAAGATGAACATCCTAACTTCCCTCGAAGTCCAGGACGCACGCTCTAAGCATGTCTTCCAAAGTCTGAATAGTACGCTCACTCTGACCATCGGTCTGAGGGTGATAAGCCGTACTCATGTCTAAACGAGTTCCTAATGCCTCTTGCATTGACTGCCAAAACCTTGATGTGAAACGACTATCACGATCCGATATGATCGAGATCGGCACACCATGTCTAGCAACTATCTCATTCAAATACAATCTAGCCAATCTATCCATCTTATAATCCTCATGCATAGGTAGAAAATGAGCAGACTTAGTCAATCGGTCCATAATGACCCAGATTGTGTCATGCCCACTACTAGTCCTAGGCAACTTAGTCACAAAATCCATAGCTATTCCTTCCCATTTCCATACGGGGATCTCAGGTTGCTGGAGCAAGCCAGATGGCCTTTGATGCTCAGCCTTAACCTTTAAACAAGTCAAACACTTACTAACATACTCAGCTATGTCCTTTTTCATTCCAGGCCACCAATACCTATCTCTCAAATCGTAATACATCTTATCAGCTCCTAGGTGTACAGAGTACTTCGACTTATGGGCTTCATCCATTATCAGGGTTCTCACCTCACCCTTCAAAGGTACCCATATTCGATCCAGGTAGTACAAAGTCCCATCACTTCTCTGTTCTATCATCTCATCCAAGCCTTTTTACAATCCTCCAAACTCATCCACAACCTCCTTCTGAGCCGCCAATATCCTGTCCTTGATACTCGACTGAAGGGTCATATTCATAGCTCTAACTCTCTTAGGCTTTACTCTTTCCTTCCTACTTAGGGCATCAGCCACCACATTCGCCTTACCAGGATGGTAGCTAATTTCACAGTCATAATCACTAAACAACTCTATCTAGCGACGCTGTCGCATATTTAACTCTTTCTGACTAAAGATATGCTGAAGACTCTTATGGTCCATATAGATGACACTCTTTATTCCATACAGATAATGTCTCCAGATCTTAAGTGTAAACACGACCGCACCAAATCATAGGTAGTATAATTCTTCTTATGAATTTTCATCTGCCTAGACGCATAGGGTATCACTTTACCTCTTTGCATTAACACACAGCCTAGTCCTATCCCGGACGCATCATAATTTACCATAAAGTCTTTTGGTCCATCGAGGAGAGCTAGAACAGGTGCATTACATAACTTATCCTTCAAGGTTTAAAATGCCAATTCCTGTTCCTCACCCCAATCGAAAGTCTTACACTTCTGAGTCAAGATATTAAGAGACTTAGCTATCTTAGAAAAGTTCTCAATGTACCTAAAGTTATACCTAGCCAATCCTAAGAATGAATGAACCTCAATCAGTGTTCTAGGGGATTTCCAATTCTTAACAGCTTCAATCTTACTAAGGTCTACATGAATCCCATTACCATTTATCACATACCCAAGAAACTGCACTTCTCTTAGCCAGAATTCACACTCAGAAAACCTAGCATACAATTTCTCCTTCTTAAGCACTCCCAAGACTAACCTTAAGTGTTCTACATGCTCCTCTCGAGTCTTAGAGTAGATTAAGATATCGTCTATAAACACTATCACAAACTTATCAAGATAAGGCCTACAAACTCTATTCATCAAATCCATGAATACTGCTGGTGTGTTGGTCAGACCAAAGGGCATTACTGTGAACTCGAAATGTCCATAACGAGTTCTAAATGCAGTCTTTAGAATGTCATCCTCATGCACTCTTAGCTGATGGTATCTAGACCTAAGATCTATCTTCGAGAAAAACTACGACCCTTGCAGTTGATCAAATAGATCATCAATTCTTGGAAGTGAATAACGATTCTCAACAGTCAACTTGTTTAATTCTCTATAGTCAATACACATTCTAAAAGAACCATCCTTTTTCTTAACGAACAATACTAGCGCTCCCCAAGGTGACGAACTTGGCCGAATGAAACCTTTGTCTTGGAGTTTCTTGAGTTGTCCCGTCAACTCATCCAAATTCAGAAGGAGACTTTGCTACTGGCATTGATTCAGGGGTTAAGTTAATCCAGAACTCAATTTCCCGAATAGGCGGTAATCCAGATAGATCATTTAGAAATACTTCAGGAAAATCTCTAACTACAACCAATTTCTTCTTGTTTCTTAACGCCCATCAAAAATCTTGCTTTCTCTTTCGGTCTCTCTCCTAATACTCTAAGCACCTTGCCATCCAGTAGTGGTATCCTCACTACCTTCTCATGGAAAATTATTTCAGCATTATAATTGGACAACCAGTCCATACCTATAATCACATCAAAACTCCCATGCCTAAAAGGTATCAAATCGATGTCAAAGACATGACCCTTGATTTTTAATTTGCAACCCTTAATAACCTTATCAATCTCTACTAGCTTCCCGCTAGCTATCTTAATCTCATATCTGAAACCTAAGTCGTTGGGCTCTATAGTCAAATAAGGTAGTGGCAAAGTGATTGTTCAAAGTAAACATACCCGTCACAATGTTCGGATCCTGACGAGCTTCCTCTACTCCTAACATGAATGCTCTACCCCTAGCCTGGTTCCCTTGGTTTCCACAACCCTGATCCTCGTTATTAGCAGCAACTTAATTTAGATGATTTTCTTCTGTTCCTTGTGCCCTATTCATCCTAGGCCAAGCTGACCTGAAATGGTCGGTACTACCACACTCATAACATGCCCTAATAGTTGGGTTTCTAGCATTGACATGATTCACATTCCTTGGCATACCTCTATAATCCTTTTCTAAGTGACCTGGGCAGTTATAGTTGAAGCATGTGCAACAAGGCCCTCCAGGTGCATGGTAGTAGTTGCAGGTGGTACACTTGGGCCAAATAAAGCCCTCCGGGTGCATGGTAGGAGTTACAGGTGGTACACTTGGGCCAAGTACTTGTATTCTCTCTTCCTACAGGGTTTATAGTGGTAGCAAAAACATTCCCAGTCCTAGTCCTCTTATTATCATCCTTACCATTCTTATCCTTGCTAGTTTCCCCCACATTCCCTCTTTTCTCAACCTTCTTAATTTATCCATTTCTCACAGCCTCATCGGTCAGTGCACCAGAAATCTGCACTGCCTTCTGTATAGTCTTTGGCTTCGTTGCTGCCACCATCCTACAGATTTGTGGAGCAAGGCTATACACATACCTCTCAATCATCCTACTTTTAGGAGTTACTAAGTGAGGAACTAACCTCGCCAACTCATGAAACCTATCAGTATACGCAGCATGGCCAGCCTTGACCATGGTGTGATTCCACAACTCAGTTTCCAACTTTTTCATCTCATGACTAGGACAAAACTCTTGTATCATCATAAACTTAAGTCATTCATATAACAACAAACTAGCATCAACTTTCTGGCTTAGCCGTACGGATCTGAGAGTTCCACACATTAAAAACCTTACCCATAAATGAACGCAGGTATTTCACTTTTTGGATCAATACTACAACCCTCCAATCAGCACAAACTCCATTTCTCAATCTACCGATAAGTAACTACAACACCTCCTTTAACCATCAAATCCTTAGGTATATCAAGCTAAGAACTCCCTTATATGAACAACCTACCCGGTTGTTATTTACTATCATATTCCCAACGTTCTCCTGAACGTTCTCATTAACCACATTAACATTAGATTTCTAACAAATTCTGGTAACTAACGCTGAAGCTAGCATGGCGGTAAGAGGTTCTGTAAATTGTTAGTAATGATCGTTGAGAAAATCGGGGTGCTCCCCATTAGCTCCCACTACATTCCCATGACTCCCTCTACACCCCCATTAGCCCCATATCTTGTCATTTCATGACCATCAAATCATCAACACGCTCAACATTACCTTCCCTAGGTCTTCTACCCCTTCCACCTCTACCAACCCGTACACCCGTTCCCCCTCCTAATGATTTGGCAGCAGGCCGCTAGTAACTTCAGGTTCAACTCATTTGCGGCAATATCTATACGAGAGAGAACATGGGCAACGTTAGGTAGGCAGGAAGACTCACATATATATAAAATATCTTACTATATATATATAACTATACACATAACTCCACCTTACGGTGTCAACATCGATTTGTGTAAACAACTTACATAGTATGCGTGAGTTGTGATAGCTATGAACTAACGTTGTCACCGGACTTGATATTCGCATCCTTCCCACTTCATATTCAATATTGAGCTCACACATTTCAATGACTGACATAACTAAAGCACCAAACCGCGAACACGCGAAAGCAAACAAAAGCGGAACACCACGCACATAGATCCTATACGCAACTAAATGACGGATCTTAGGTTATAGTCTAGGCCAATCCACCTAGTTCTCTATAACCTTGGCTCTGATTACCAATCTGTCACACCCCGACAATGGCGGAAACTCGGGAATGCAACATAATGATCAATCATAACACAAGATACAAAATAGAGAAAACTACATTGCATAAGCTTCAAGTGCTATGAAGACCATCAACCTCGAACAACCTCGAGTGATGTCCCAAATCGCAACTAAAATCCATAATCTCTTACAATTATTCAAATGCCCCCACAGGGATCCATAATCCAAACTTAATCCAAAACATACAAATACTAGAATCAAACAACATGCAAGCAAGACTTCACATGAAGTATCTCTCGGGATACTTCTAAGTCTGCTAACACAATCACCAAACTATTCTTCTTTTACTTCACCTGAAAATGATACTCGAAAACGTCAACAATAATGTTGGTGAGCTCGTAGGTTTGACCTTAAACCCAAAAGCTGTGCCAATATTTCAACAGTGGACAATAGTGCTGTATGACAGTGCATATATGCAAACAATCTAGCATCACCGCTAATCAACAATCCATATGTCACTTACGCACCTAAAGGGCCTACCAGCTGGAGCACTAAAATTAGGGCAGGACCACACACGAACCTGGGTAGACAACCCATCTGCTACAATAATCACACAAATACTGGGTAGGCGTACCCATCCGCTCCAAACAATCATACAAAACATAATATTCACATAGCAGTCATAAGCACGTAACTTGTCCCAAAATAAAACCACATTTCGCACAAATCAATTCAAAATATTTCAAAACACATTTGAGTATTATTTTCCCCCAACTGAAATAACCAGTAAAAAGTAGGGCTACGAGAACTCACCTCAAGCAAGTCTTTAGCAACCAAATCTCAATCACACAAGCAAATGCAACGACGCCCGCACACGACCTAGTCCAGTTAATGTCCCAATTTAATCATCAAATTCCAAAACAATCTTCACGTTTGATGCATAGAGTTTAGACGCGTTGTACAATTACCCAAAACAATTTAGTGGTGTGATGGTTGACGACATATCTCCACAATCATATCAATCTCATTACTCGATAATACATACTTATACTATTTAGAGAAAATAGATAAGTAATATAAGTAAATATTTATAATTAATAATTATAAATATACATCGACAAGTCCATTCGTAACCTAGTCACTTCAAAATAATCATAATACGGTTGAAAATGAAACGTTTACTCATAATAAACACATTAGAGAAGTTTCGAGAAAAATTATATTTTTTGTCTTTTAGTGAATTTATTAAATAAATAAAATAATTAAATAATATTTTATTATTTAAAATCAAAAATCATGTTTTTAGGAAAATTTCTATGTATAAACTATTTACACAATTTCGACATGACCCGTACGCTCATACAACATTTTCCAAGGTTTCAAACCTTATTTTCAACACTTTTTACAAATTCGACACTTTTCGACAAAATTCTAAAATCTCAATCTTTAACGTTTACTAAAAGTTTTCCCAAAATATCGTTCAATATCACTTCGTAAACAGATTTTATACTTTCAAAAGTCCATCTAAACTCTTCATAACGACTAAATACGCTTATTGGCTTTAAGGCCCAATAAGAGTCCCATTAATATATTTATAAGACCAAAATACGATCCAAGTCCGAAATCAGGTCCATTTAACATAATAAGTATATAACTTATAATAAGAAAATAACCCGTGACCACATAAGCCTTCCATTAAGCTACGACTTAAAAATAGACTTATTGGGTCGTGAGCCCATATGCTCAAAAATACGTATATTAAGCTTAAAAATAAGCTAGTAATCTACGTATCGCATTTGGTTACTACCATAAGCCTAAAAAATAGTCCACGAATATAC
Organism: Tanacetum coccineum; assembly: GCA_026074375.1. Classification (NCBI taxonomy): domain Eukaryota; kingdom Viridiplantae; phylum Streptophyta; class Magnoliopsida; order Asterales; family Asteraceae; genus Tanacetum; species Tanacetum coccineum. The sequence goes on from BQNB010025067.1 coordinate 57,356, forward strand.
GCAAATCAAAGTAAATAATCAAAATCACATCCCTTGTGATTTTACACTAAGCCGTTAGCATAAGCTCAAAATAAGCCACTAAATGCTTCAAAATAAGCCCGCAATAAGCTATAACAACTATTATCCAAAAATAAGCTATCTAGTCAATAGATTAATTCAATCCAAACACGATCAACAACCATCAAATCTACAAAAACTCTCTTTTTATTTTTTAACATACACGAACCAAACACACACTTTTTATTCATTTCGTTTCCAAAAATATTTTCACAACGATCAACTTGTACAACTAACATCTATGCATCAAAATAAACCCAAAAGGAAAAACGAAATTTAAATTTGAAAACTTACAAGAAAATCTTCAAAAATGTATATTTTGACACGAACCGGACAACCCAAACGTTGTTTAATGAACACCCAAACACTCGTATCAACCCGGAATATCACGTTTTCGATCAAAGTTGGAAAATTTATGGTGGATTGTTGTTGGTGAGGGGCGGACGAACACAAGCACACACACTTAAGTGTGTGTTTTATTTTTTTGATAATGAATGGATAATGAGAGCTAGTGGAAGGAATATGATTCTACACCTTAAAACACATTAGCTAAAATTAAGCCTCCATGTCCCCTCTTGACTACCTTGACCGGATAAGGTATCCTAGGGGGTGTCGGGTCTTTCTTTTCGTGTCGGAATCACTTAAAAGCTCGTAGAACTCAATCGTAAAATTTACCCCACAGTTAATTAGCATTTTTATTCTCCTTAAAAATACTTTTCAATTAACCTAGAGTATTCACACCACATATTTTCACTTTAAACCCTTTCAAAACTCATTTGGACATTAACGGACGTATCAAACTCATTTTTCAGCATTTCTCAAAATTCACAGGTCAAACCACCCGGAATACAAATAACACAATAATACTTTCCAAAAGGGATTATTAATCACAATAAACCACAATTCATCACAATTCTCATAAAAATCATCACTGTCAACACGATACAAAATCCGAATAAACTGACAAAAGTTAAATAGTCAAAGGACAATAAATGAAATATTCAAAACGCAAAAAGGCCAAAGGTTACACAATGGTTTAGTTGTTTACCGAATTACCTAAGTGGATTCCTCGAGTCAAAGAACAAATATTCATAAACAAACACTTGTTAATGGACCATACAAATTGGCTTTTTCAACCTATTCCAATTTGTGTAAACATTCAAACAAGGAAAACAAACATGATAAATCTCATGCACAAAAGGATTCTAACATAAACATGAAATTGAAGGAGGACAATCATAACCAAAGATTCCTTTATTATATAGTCATCGTCCAAGCACCCGCAACGAGTTTAGCTAACATGACATATGAACTCATAATCACTGTAGGTAAATAAGGAACAAAGGAAAATATACACCTTTTACAATTAAGCAAAATGATTGCACTAGTGTCACAAGCAATTCCAATAACAAATACTAAATGTGTACAATTCCTTAAAAAATAATTCCTTATCCTTGATTCCTCTTGAGTAAAGTAGTGTTCTTTATTGTAAAAGTTTAGGGAAAAATGTAAGGAACAAGCGAGGAGTGAATGGTATGGAATGTGGTGAGATAGGGTGGTATAAATAAGAAAGGAAATGATCAAACGCCTGAAGTACGCCAGACTTTATATTAAAAATTAGCGCAGTTCAACTATACTTGGGGCCAAAGTTTCATTATTACAGGGGAAGTACGCTTCACATATTTGGGAAACCCAACGTACTTTCTATAATGGAGTGTTTGGACAAACGTTTTATCTGGGTTTGACTTTATCTTCATAGTTGACCGTTGGAGTAAGTATGCTACACATAGTTACAAAACTGGCGCACTTGGGTGTCTTGAGATATTAGAGTTGGCCTCGTAGGCACATTTTGCCAAAGCATGTATTTCTTCGTAAAAAGGGTTTCATTCTTTCATTATTTCATGATCGATCCTTGAGAGACCTGAAAATCATTTATACACAATTACGTATAAAAAGTTTACAAGAAATGATAAAAAAATAGCATATAACTCGACTAAAAATATGTATAATTTGAGCGTTATCAGCAACCCAACGCCATTTTTCATCAACAACCCAAAGCCAATGTTCATAAGCAACATCAATGAAAATCCCCTTTCCTGACTTAATTTTTTTTAGACAAAGACATGACCCGATATGACCTTCTGTTAATCTGCAAGTATACTTTTTGTTAGGATTATGAAAAAGACTCGGTCACCCCCGTGTGTTGTTTAGTATAGCAAAGCTCGTAGTCAGAAAGTAAGCGTATGACTTTCGGTATTGGGCCGGGTCTTTTACCCAAGTGATAAGCCCATACCCAAGCCCATAGATCTCACAAACACATGTATATAAACCCCTTTCCAGCCATGGGAAGGGGTTGGTTGTTCATTTTATGATAATACTTTATCTTGCATTTTCTCTCTCTAGAAATATCACCTTCTCTCTCTAAGATTAAGTAGCCAACCCATCATCTCTTTCTTGTGTTATGATATCGAATATACTACACGTTGTTATACACCCATAAGTGTAATAATTGCAACACATACAATTATTATGGAAAACAGTATTAATAGTGTATTTTTGCGTCTAAGCTCATGGCACACAAACTGACTTTTGTATATATCAATAATGATATATATAATGATAATGGCCCCCGGTGTAGGTAA
>BQNB010025068.1:4576-60053 GCA_026074375.1 Tanacetum coccineum
TCATATATATTTGTAGGAACCCGATTTAATGCTTCACTTCATAACACAAATCACGAATCAAGAAACTAGAGAGAGAGAGAAACTCGAAATGTAGAGAGAGAGAAGAGAGAGAGTTGAGAGAGAAAAGAAAAATTATATTTTTAGAAAAATAAAAACTAGATATTTTCATATGAAAATATCTATATATATATATTTAGATATTTTAGAAAATATCTAAATATATATATACCCCTACACATTTAATGTGACGCGCGGGATATATAACTAGGACCCGGGCTCGGGTTTTGCTTGGGATTAAACCCAAAACATATACAATATTAGATTATCTATCGAGCCCGATTCCCGATAATATTTAATTACAACATTAACTAATTAAAGACCGAAGCTCCATCGTAGAGTGACCGAGCTTCCTTGTTCGACTCAATAAATTGAGGCTAACACTTCGCAGTGACAACCTTGATCGAATGTGTAGGATAGGTGGGAGGTGGTGACACACAACGACCAATCTTGAAAGACCACTCTTTCTTCTAAGGATGCCTAACCGCCGCACCGATCATTCGGGGGGGAGGCACTACGAGGTGGGTAGTTTATCTGGGGCAGATGCCTCCTAAAGAGTAACAGAGGTGTGCGAATGTAGGCTCAAGCTAAGATTCTGCTCGTGAGCGTAATGGTATAAGCCTGCCTGACTGTGAGACCGACTGGTCGAACAGAGATGAAAGTCGGCCATAGTGATCCGGGAGTCCCGTGTGGAAGGGCTCTTGCTCAACGGATCAAAGGTACGCCGGGGATAACAGGCCGATGACTCCCAAGAGCTCTTATCGACGGATTCGTTTGGCACCTCGATGTCGACTCATCACATCCTAGGGTTGAAGAAGGTCCCAAGGGTTTGGTTGTTCATCGATTCAAGTGGTACGTGAGTTGGGTTTAGAACGTCGTAAGTCAGTTCGGTTCCTATCTACCATTGGTGTTAAAGGGAGAACTGCCAGGAGCCAACCCTAGTACGAGAGGACTGGGTTGGGCCAACCAATGGTGTACCATTTGTTATGCCAATAGCAGCGCCGGGCATCTAAGTTGGTATGAAATAACTGCTGCGCCACGGGAAATCCTTCTCTATACAAGTTCTCGGACGAGGTTTTTGAACACAACTTCGATAGGCGAGAGGTGTGAAGCGATCTCGTACTAAACGAAAGAACTTTCACTTTCCATAACCAAAAATGAAACAAAGTCAACCTATTCCTGCAATTGCGGTCAGTCTCGCCACCCCTTTTTGATAACAAGGCAGAAAGCCCCTACCTGACATTCATTAGTTTCGAATAAAGAGTGCCGCACCTACTCCCATCAAAAAGCGAGACTTTACTAAACAAGAAAAGCCCCTTCTATCTTATTAGTAAAGCGCTAACGCACGCCCTGTAATCAAACTCAAGTTTCACCTTGATCGATACGACAACCTTACTAATAGAAAGGGTCAAAATGCGTTCAAGCAACCTATCTTACTAATATAATAAGAAGGACCGATCTAAGCCCTATGGTTGTAAAGCTACAGCTCAAAAGCCGGACTTACCTTCTATGTTTTTAGTAAAGGGCCTTTTCAATATGGCTCGCGCTAGACGCTCACGTTTTTTTGGCTTCCCTAAAATAGCAGATTTTTAAGTTGGTAAAGACCCGCCCCTTGTTTCAGTCAAAATCAGTCAAAATGAGTCCCCAGGACCCCCGGGACTTTGGCTTCCGCCAACAGTGAACTATTAAGGATCGCATCCCGCACATATTCTACATTATAGCCTGTAACTGATTCAGCTCCCGCTTCTGGAAGATCGAACGAAGCTCGATTAGTTTCTACTAGACAAGAAATAAAGAACATAACCAATACAGGGAACAAGGGAATACCAGACCATATCTGCTTTTGATCCATGACAATCTCACTTGAATTACGGGGACCTACACATATTAGTACAGTATACCAGGGTCCCCGGACAGAACCACACATGCAAGTTTCCTTGCATGTGGCTCGTCCGTGCTTTTCTATTATGCTTACCGCCTATTATATTAAGAGAATAGGTCCCGTTCAAGCGGCCCACCTTTATTCATCTATACCAGCTGCCACGTACGAGCCCATAGAAAGGATTTTAGCGCCCCTCTTCACATAAGAAGCAGAACGCGCCATCACCTACAACCCTTTCCTCTGTCGGGGACTCCCACGAAACGAAAATGAGCGGCATCACTGTATGCTCCACTTTTGTTTCCCTGGTTTATATCTCAGAGTACTCCTATGGCTGATCTGTCACCCAACCTACTTTAACAACCTAAAGGCTTGGTCCTGTCCCGTTTGTAAAATGACCCCTTATGGCACGGCTTAGTCAGTTATTCTTGCAGTTCAGATAAGATTCAGACCACCACTTCTCTGAAAACATGGTTCTTGCCCCCTCTCTCCTCCCTCCTTTAAGCTTGTCCATTCGTTGGGTGATCCCTTTCTCTCATGTTCGAGTGTTTGCTCATCGTTTAGGCGGGTGAGTGAGATTTCTCCTCATTGCAGAAAACAAAGGATGAACAGACTTGTCCTTTGGTCGAGTTTGCTTCACTTCCCGCGACAGCTAAAAAGGGGCATTTAGGACAACTATTTTAAATTATAGAACCGGGGATTATTTCCAAGAATCCAAAGTTGGAGCGGGAAAAAAAATCCCCAGTAGGTAGGGAAGCTGCCCATCCGTGGGAAGGAAGAAGTGTAGCGGGATGAGAGGAGTTAATACCCGGTTAGCCCCTCGCTTTATGCCAATAAAGATTATTCTAGAATAAATGGGCAATAGTTAGGAGAGGTGCGCTAGCGGCGAGCAGAAGCAAGGTAATTAGATACCTCAGGAAAGCCCGGCCAGAACCACACGTGTAAGTTTCTTTGCATGTGGCTCGTCCGTGATAACTCCTTCAAATTTGCGTGAACTAGCGGACCGATCACTAAGCAGGGATGCTCCCTCCAACATGAGCGAACCTTTTCGAAAGTGGTTAGGAATGGGCGCCCCTCTCCCAGCCCAGATCCAACTAGGTTCTATTGATCATGTCCCATTCCCAATAGTTGGAACTTTTCTTGGGGCGTCTTTGGCTTTACAAGAGAAAGCTCACTATAGAAAAAAGTCTTTCTCTTTCCGTCCCGGGTCATAGGTGCGTCTACAGAAGAGGAAATTACAATGCATCTTGCTCAGCAGGCGTAGCTTGGAGTGAGAGTGTAGCGGGGGTAAGGAGGCTGCCAGAGAAGAAGGCAAACCGGCCTATTAAGCGCAGCTAAGCTAATATGCGCCTAAGAAAGCCAGGTGCCGTAGGTAAGCTCTATTCGGCCCGAAGCATTGATTCCCCATAACGAAGAGGCTAGTTCTATCTCTCAATTACCTATCTTGTGCTCGAGAAGGTCCCTCAATTCCTCGGCAGCACCTCAAGGTGCATTTAGTTGTCATACATGAGACTCGGGATATTACCCACTCCATGGCATGACACCTTTCGGTCATCCATTCCGCCCGTCCTCCTTATCGCCCGCCTAATGCTTACTATCGAAATTGGTTTGTCAGGCTTTACTCCCATTCCAAAGTTTCCGAATTAGCTTTAGAGATTGAGCAAGTGTAAAAAGTATAGAGTGATCTGGTTTGCGCGGCTTTTGGGTTATGTCTACTAGAACAACAACCCGTAGCCTAGTTGAAACCCTCTTTTACAAGATTACAGACTAAAATGACTCGCTTTCTTTCTGAATCTGCTTTCTCTATTGACATATAAGAGTCTCGACTTGAGCGCTTCCTCAAAATAAAATGGCGAAGGAACGCCTTCTCTCTTATACTATGGCTTTGCTTCCCTATCTGGGGAGACGTGACTAAGCCTAAAAGGCGCTAGACGGTACTGTTGATACCTTATTGTCTTTCCATAGGAACTCCTAAAGTCAGGGTTTGGGTTAACCGGGGGATTTTGGACTATAGTGGGTGCATGGTGGTCTGAAACTATTGTGGTTTGGTGTGGGATAGCTGTAGGGGAGAAATGAAGCTGGACTGGTGTATGCTGGGACAAGGGGGATGGTTGTTGGACTAATGAATAGAGTTGGGCCGAAGATGGGGAAGCAGCTGTTGGTTGTGTCGTGATAGGGGACTGTTGGGCTGCGGGTTCGGTTGGATGTTGTTGGTGTGGTAAGGGATCAGTTTGTCCAATAGTTGGTGTAATAAGGGTAGGTTTTAGAATAGTAGGGTGTAGATCAAAGGTATCATCTAAAAAGGTATAAGCGGAAGTGGATTTAGGTATGGTGTAGCCATAGGGAAACACTGTTTCATCAAAAGTGACATGACGTGAAATAATTATTTTGTTGGTGTGTAGGTCAAGGCAACGATACCCTCGCAAATCCTAAAAAAATGGAGGGTGTTGCACGTGGTTCAAGTTTGTGAGATGGATAAAGGTGAGGGTAACATAAACATCCAAAAATGCGTAAAAGGGTATAGTTGGGATCTTTGCCATATAAACGGGTATAGGGAATGTCATTAGCAATAGCAGTTGAAGCAAGTGTGTGGCCATATTAAGAGCTTCGACCCAAAAAGTTGGTGGAAGGTTTGCTTAGAAAAGGAGGGTGCGAATGAGGTTATTAATTGTACGAACTATTCGTTCAGACTTCCCATTCTGTTGAGAGGTTTGGGGACACGAAAAGCGAAACTGAATTCCATTTTGAGCAAAAAGAGTGTGTAGGCGACGGTTTTCAAATTCACCACCATGATCACATTGGAATGACTTGATTTCTCACTTAAATTGCCTGGTTACTAGCTTGTTAAGTCTTATTTTATTTTTCTTTCAATGTAATCACCGACTAAGTTCGGTTAACTGTATCGCCGACTTTGTTCGGCTATTTGTAATAAGTTCTTTTTAATGTAATGTTAACTCGCGGTTTAGTATTTTGACGTGTTTCCATATTGTATGGCTTGTTTTTAATGTTTATACGTGTGTATCTAGCACTTTAGCATTGGTTTATGCCCCAAACGCTTTATGTTTACTTCGGCTATATGTTTTTTGTTTGGGCCGGATGTCTATATCCAGATTAACTTATATGCCAAAGCAAGTGTTCATTAGCTATGTTCGTATACATTATAGGTTGCTCTTGTTCCCTCCATCGTTCATTGGTATATGTTCTCTCCACGACATTGTTGTTCATCGGAGTTATTTGCTCGAAAGGAGGAGGTCGTTGTGACTCCTCCTCTGGCCTTATGCTAAAGTTTTCATGTTTTGATTTTGCCTTCCCATGTGTGTTTAGTGTTTATGGGGTATGTTTGTTGTTCTAACAACATCCGGAGGTAGCAAGCCATCCAGAGATTATCATGCTTCGTGTTAGCATCATTGCTATTTATCCAAAGGAATTTGATCTCATCATATTAAAGAAAAACCAAATACTTAAATATAAAATAGATAGGCCCTCCGAGGTGAGCTAACACTTTGAAAATGACTACCTCGGATGGGTTACATAATGCTATTAGATATGTGTTGCTGTTACAAGTTCATTTAGTTGCTTCTACTAGTTTCCCAATTGTAATTTGGCTTTCTCATTGGTACCTTGCTTATTGCTTTTCTCTCTTTGCCATCGCTTCCCACCTCGAATGATGGTCTTGTTTTGATGCCCACCGATACTTCTTGGTTGAGGAACTCCAACTTTATGGTTGCAAGCCCGGTTAGCACTTTTGCTTTAGAGTTCAAATTTTTAGGAAGATGCGTGATCCGAAACCTATGAAATGGGGCTGTTGCATCCATGATCTCTTCTCTGTTTTCTTAATTTATTCAGTTGTTGGGGTCCTGCTTCCTTCCACCTGATCGACCAATATTTTTGAATCAACAAAGACGTCTAAGTCTTTCAAACCTTTTTTGGCAGAGGCAACTAGTCCTGCCAGTAGTGCTTCATAATCCATGATATGGTCAGGTGTATTGAAGTACAAGCGAATAGCATATGAGTTGATGTGTGTGGTTGTCGTAAAGACTTCAACACGAAGTTTTACAGCCTCCTAGGCAGTGTACCTAATCGTTGTAGTGTAGTATAGGCAAGACTAGAGGGTTGTTATCGTTCTCTAGGAGAATAGGTTGGGAAGGCTCGATCAAGATCTAACAGAGATCTACAGGGTTGAGAGAAGATTCTTTTTGTATTTTTATTTTATAGAAAGCAGTAAAAATCATTGGTTTGAGAGGTTGGTTTGCTTAACTAATTAAACTAAATATAATCTAATCTACTGGTGATAACTTTATGATAAAAAGATGTATTTACTTAATCATGTACTACTCCTTAGATTGCTTCTCCTAATCCTGTTGCTTTGTAACACTTGTGATGATCTATGTAAGTATTTCCTAAGTCATGAAAGAATTACACGAACCCGCCGTCTATTTAATATTCCATTAAGGCAACGCACAAGTAAGGTAGTATGAAGACTATTACAAGGCCCCTAAGAGTATATTAAATGAAATTGAAATATCTTAAGAGGGATCAACCATATTAGGGGTAAGGTAGTATAAAGACTGTTACCGATGGTATCCTTTCTACACACTCGCATTTTCCTAGATGTCTATGCCAATTTAATATCTTATGGCTAGTTTTCTAAAGCCTAACACACACATCCATCATAAGGGGCAACATTAAAGGATCTACAATCTAAGTTTCATACAATCATAAGTAAATACAAAGGAGGATTTAGCCTAGCATGTTATAAATAAAGCAAGAACATAAATCAATCAAACAACACATAGACATATTGAATGATTAAAGATAAATAATCTTACTTGATTAAACATGGATTAAGGTCAGTTACAATAGGGTTTTGAGGCCCTAAAGGCTGCTAGAATGATTAGGGTTCATCTCCCAAAAGTTATACAAAGTTACACACTAAAAACCCTAAAATTGGTTTTGTATATATAAGAAAAGCGTCGCGACGGCGTCGTGTTGTAGTCGTGACACCGTCGCCAAGTAGAATCTTCTAGAGCCAGTTTAAGTCGGCTACGTCCTGACAACGTCGTCAAATCCATGACGTCGTCACCAAAAAAATCCTGACTCCGTCGCTTGAAGCCTACGACGCCGTCTCTATGCTCTGTTTGTACAATTCTTCAAGATAAATGGTGTAGACTCGTAGTCTTGTCCGTTTCTTCTCCAAATGAGCCCAATTCATATGTATTTCCTCAAAATACCATCCAAGTGCTAAAAGCCTGAAAACAAATTATTAAGCACATAATCTAGGCATATTTACATGATTTAGGAGGTTAAATGACTCTGAAATAGTGTATAAAATGACACCTCATTAAATACCCCTACACTTGGGATTTGCTTGTCCTTAAGCAAATGGGATTTTCTACCTAGACAATAGCAATATTGGGGGCATTTAACCTACTCTTTAAAAGTAGTTTACGACATAAACTTCTAGACTCGAAGTCACACGTCCTTACGTGACTTTTCCTTCATCGTTCATTTCACTTTCAACTTTGACGAGAGCGGGATGCTTATTTTCGAAGGTTTTGCTCCTCTATTGGTCAAACTCCATCTCCTTTTCATGGTGAAGTTTTATCCTTTCCTCCCATTCTAAGACTAACCTATTCACGGTCATGGTAAGGGCTATAGGCTCTATATCGTTCTTAATTCCTTTCTTGATCTTACCGAGGGATTCAGGTATCCTATGGAAACTCATCTTACTCTTCCCAGATCTCAAAGTTATGGTTCCTTTATCAAACTTAATCACGGCTTTAGCGGTAGTCTGTGTTCCTAAGATGAAGGGTCTCTTTTCATCCTCTTTTATATCCAGGATTACAAAGTCAACGGGGTACACATAAACAACAACATCAACTAATATGTCCTATGCTATTCCTAAAGGGTAAATATATGAATGGCTAGCTAGGGAGAGTCTAATGTCTGTCTCAGCAGGCCTTTCGTTGGTTAGTTTCTTGTAGGTGGAGAGAGGCATGACGTTCACATCGGATCCTTGGTCCACTAGGGTGTTCATGTGTTTCAGGCCTCCTATGTTACAGGGTATTTCGAAATTTCCTCCAATGTCCTCCTTTTTTGTTATCTTTTTCTTGAGGATTGCTTCATAAACATGCCCATAGGTAACAAATTATAGGTCTTCCGTTTCACTTTTCCTACCCTGGCTGGCGACAAGGAGTCATTGAACCTATGATTTTCTACAAGTCCCTCGATTAGTTTTTTGTTGATTCTATGCTTCAAGTAATACCCTACAGGTTGAGAGTTGGGTGCCTCCACTGCTTCTTTTTCCTCAGCTTGTGTGAGTTCCTTCTCAGCACTTTTGATTGGTTCATTTTTGGTCCCATTTTCAGCTTCATTCTCCTTCTCGGCTTCCTTTAATGGCATCTCCGCATCTGATCCATTAGGTTTTTCAATGCTATCACCGGTCATTGCGTTATCATCGTCATTCTTTTCTTCCTCTCCTCTGATAAGAGAGATAGAATTTACTTTTTTGGTGACGGGGTGTTTAGCCTCTTCTCTCATTAATACCTTTTCAGGAGCCTTACTAGTCGTGAGTTCCTTAAGAAGCCTAAACATCTTTGTCATCCTATTTTTGATCTCCTCTCGCTGTTTGAAAATGGCATTCTCAAACCTCTCCATCCTTTCGGTGTGTGCTGCCTTGTAGTCTCGTACTCGAGCCTCAAAAGTGGTTCCTAATGCTAGGGGCTGGGGGTTTGGACTGGTACGTTCACAAAAGGTAAAGGGGTTATGCTTTGGTGGCTCATTCAGGTTTTGTTGGTGAGGGTATGAGTAAACTGCTTCAGCATATGCTTGAGGGACGTATGTTAAGCTTGGTCTAGGTGTCGGTCGTGACCCCTTTAGTAAGAAATTAATCTGGTCTTCGAGCTCAAGAAGTCTTTGATCATGTGTTTTTGGGGTGCTTTGAGGTGGTAGAAATAGCTTTGACCTTTTTTACAGAGTCACTTGAGTCATTCCAGCCCTCATGGTCGTAGAGGGCAAGGTTCTCAATGATTTCCTAATATTCGTTGACATTCTTATCGCGGAGTTTGCCACCAGCGGCGCGGTCAGTTTTGCACTTAAGATGAAAGGAGACATGGTCATAAAAAATTTGAATTTGAAGCCAATGATCGATGCCATGATGAGGGACTTTTTGGAGTAAGTCCTTAAATCGAGTTCATGCTTCAGAAAGAGACTCTCCTTGATGTTGTTGGAACATCAGGATGTCGTTATGATGTTTTGCAGTCCTTCTTGGTGGAAAGAATTGAGCAAGGAAACGAGTAGTAAGATCCTCCCATGTGGAGATGGATCCTGCTGGAAGACGTTCAAGCCAATTGCTAGCTTGATCGCGAAGGGAAAATTGAAATAAACGCAGGCGCGTTCTTTCCCTATTTGCAACATCAAGGTCGAGTGAGTCCACAACTTTTAAGAAATCCTTGAGATATTGGTTTGGATCCTCGGACTGAAGTCTGTGGAATGAGCATCCGTTTTGCACCAACCGGATGGTGTCGGATCGAAGAGGTACCATATTGTTCCCTTCGGGGAGCTCAATAGTGTTCCTATAGCCATCGTGGCTTGGTCTGGAGTAATCTCCAAGAGTACGGATAGGATTCGCGTATCCCATGGTGGTTGACGAGAATGATTTACGAAACAAATAGCACAAAGAAAAGATAGACTACGAGAAAGGTAATATAACAAAAATAAAAATCTCACTTGAAAGGATTCAAGCGAGTAGACCTAAGTTAAACAATGGTCGGAACCTAACTATTCCCCACGCAGCGGCGCCAAAAACTTGTTGTGTGTGGTTGTCGTAAAGACTTCAACATGAAGTTTTACAACTCCCTAGGCAGTGTACCTAATCGTTGTAGTGTAGTTTAGGTAAGACTCGGGGGGTTGTTATCGTTCTCTAGGGGAATAGGTTGGGAAGGCTCGATCAAGATCTAATAGAGATCTACGGGGTTGAGAGAAGATTCTTTTTGTATTTTTATTTTATAGAAAGTAGTAAAAATCATTGGTTTGAGAGGTTGGTTTGCTTAACTAATTAAACTAAATATAATCTAATCTACTGGTGATAACTTTATGATAAAAAGATGTATTTACTTAATCATGTACTACTCCTTAGATTGCTTCTCTTAATCTTGTTGCTTTGTCACACTTGTGATGATCTGTGTAAGTATTTCCTAAGTCATGAACGAATTACACAAACCCGCCGTCTATTTAATATTCCGTTAATGCAACGCACAACTAAGGTAGTATGAAGGCTATTACAAGGCCCCTAAGAGTATATTAAATGCAACTGAAATATCTTAAGAGGGCCCAACCATATTAGGGGTAAGGTAGTATAAAGACTGTTACTGATGGTATCCTTTCTACACACTCGTGTTTCCCTAGACATATGATAACGCCCAAATTATACATGTTTTCGGTGGCGTTATTTGTATATATTTAATCATTTCTCATAAACTTTCGATACTTAATAGCTTGAATTACTTGCAGGTTCACTTGAAGATATCCCGAGGTCAAACACAACAAAGATCGAGTATTTATACGCTAAGGAACACAACATACAAGAAAAGATAAAGAATCAAGCCTAAAGTGAAAATGTGCGCCGCACTTACCAGTTCAACATTAACTCCATAAGTACGCCGCACAAAGTATTTTGTGCGCCGCACTTTCCATCTGATGTTGAAGAGTAAATGAAGACATTAATACTACTGCATTAATACCCTAAGTACGTCGCACAAATTCCTTTGTGCGCCGCACTTCTCCAATAAACATTTAATTCCCTCACAATTAATCACCAAGTACACCGCACAAATTCCTTTATGCGTCGCACTTTCACCCCTCACTCAGCCTATAAATAGAGGACGAATTTCACACATTTCAATCCATCTCATACTTACAAATAACTAAGTATTCACCCCTTCAACCATTTATCCCCCTTATGAAGTCCTAAACACTTCCCAAGCATTCTCCAAGCATAAGCACCATATCCTTTGAAGAATCAAGAACAAATCACCAAGAACGACGAAGAACATCATACTTGTCTAGTAAAAGAATGAAGTTTGTTACCGAATCAAGTTATGTTATGAACTCCGTAGCCACGTGCTTCTAATTCTGAACTTGTTGAACCTTTACCTGAACCTGAACGTACTCTGAATCGAAGACTTCGTCGACGAAACAGAAGAGTTCCTTACGATCAAAGAAACAATCCACCTCAACACCCGAGAATTGTCTATCCGTCAATTCTCGACATCAATTACTTCCGTCACTTTCTTGATATTTTTTTTGAAATTATGATCCAATAGATGATGAACCCATGAGGGCTGCCGTTCGTGTTGACGTTCCAACTCTCGGTTCCACAATTACTATTCCTAAAACCGCAAATGAATTTACCATTAAAGGTAACCACTTGACCTTTGTCAAAGGAAACCGAATTTGATGGTAGAACCAAAGCCGATCCTCACAAACACATTCACGAATTCCTTAGAATCTGCGATATGTTTAAATACAGAGATACCGAAAATGAAGCTGTCCGCCTGATGATGTTTCCCTTATCACTAACGGAGAAGCAAAAACATGGCTGGACGAACTCAACGAAGGAACTATTGAAACGTAGGATGAACTTTGAACCGCTTTCATTAGCCGATTACTTTCCCCAGCTCTTTTCACTGAATCGACCGACTCCTCGGAGAAATCCGTGCTTTCTCTCAACATGATAATGAATCTCTAACTGATGCTTGGCTTCGTATGAAGGAAATGCTCCAAAATTGCCATGGTCACAATCTGTTCAAAGGAAATATTATCAAAATGTTCTAAAATAGTCTAAACGAAATAACCCAAGAAGTTCTAAATGTCGCAGCTGGTGGTATTTTTCTCTATAAAACACCAAATCAAGCTTATCAGCTTCTCGAAGACAAAGTCTTACTCAAGCTCGACTGGGCTAAAAACTAAAAAACCAAATCATCTCTTAAGAAAACTATTGCTTTCGTCGATGAAGGTAGCAATAATTCCGATACTGACAAAATTATGGCCCGAATGGATACCATGACCATAAAAATGGATGCTCAATACAAAGAACTCCAAACTCGTGCTAAAAAACCAATGCCCGACCTTGACGATGATGACATACCCATGTCCTGTGAAGAAGAAGCTAAATTCATGCAAACTTTCCGTAAGACTCGTTTTTATAATGATTACCGCGACCGAGACTCGAATCGCGATAATTGGCGTTCAAGCGGACGAAATAATTACAATCGAGATAACTACCGATCCAACACCGATGACAAATCCTATGATCTTCAAAAACAATTTAACGATTTCATGAAATCTCAACAATCAACCAACACCTTTGTCAAAGAAACATTCATGGACCTCAAAACTCAACTCGAAACAGTAGCCAAAAATCATCAATCTTCAATCAAAAACCTTGAAACTAAGTTCGACAGACTCGCTAACAAGCAATTTAGTCGACCTTCTGGATCTCTTCCAAGCAACACTCAACCAAACCCATGAGGTAGCAACTCTAAAGCTTACCAACCACCACAATCTCGTAATGAGCATGTGAATGTCGTATTCACAAGATATGGTAAATCCTATGATCCACCAGATAACCCGAATGATCAAAAAAACAATTCTGAAAACCCTATCAACTTCGATAGCGATGATGAAGACGATGAACCTACACCACAACCAAAAACTCAACCCACAAAACCAGTCAAAGAAACTCCATTACCCAAACCATACAAACCAAAGATCCCATATCTTCAACGCCTTAGAAAAGAAAAAATAGAGGCCCAATACGGAAAATTCCTCGAGATGATCCGAGCCGTCTGAATCAACGCACCTCTTGTTGACGTCTTAGCCGGAATGCCTAACTATGGAAAATTTCTCATAGAACTCATAAGCAACAAACATAAAATCGAACAAATTTCTGCCGCTTTCCTAAGCGATGAAAGTTCAGCAATGATCCAAAATAAAGTTCCACCAAAACTCGGAGACCCCAAAAGTTTCTTATTCCATGCAATTTCAAAACTTTCTCATGTAATGCTTTGGCCGATCTTGGTACCAGCATTAACCTTATGCCATATTCCTTATATGCAAAACTATCTCTCGAAACTCTTAAACCTACTAAAATGAGCGTAAGATTAGCTGACAGATCATTCCAATACCCTGTTGGAATAGCTGAAAATATGCTCGTTGAAGTTGGTAAATTCACCTTTCCTATTGATTTTGTTATTATCGAAATGGAAGAAGATAGCAAAGTTCCCCTCATCTTGAGACGACCCTTTCTTCACACTGCTGATGCAGTTATTCGAGTTAAACAAAAATAACTCAATCTTGGAGTTGGGACTGAACGAATGATCTTTAATATCAACTCTGCAATGAAACACTCTTACTCAAACGATGATACATGTTTTAGTATCGATGAAATCTTAGAAGAAGATTTCAATGCTCTTCTAGACGAAGGAAGCAAAATCCTCCATTTCATCGAAGGAAGCCTTCTCGAAGAAGAAATCTTTTTCGAATTCGATGAATTCATGGCAATGACTGCCGATGAAAATTCTGAATCTGAATCTGATACCGAAGAACCACCATTTGAGAAAATCACCAAAACATCTCTCAAAGAACCTCCTACGGATCTTGAACTCAAACCTCTTCCTAATAATTTGGAATATGTATTCTTGGAAGAACCATCTTTTCTTCCTGTAATCATATCATCTAAACTCTCTACTCAAAACAAAAGCAAACTTGTATCCATCCTTAAAAAACATAAAGAAGCCTTTGCCTGGAAAACGACAGATATTCTTGGTATCTGCCCATCATTCTGTAAGCACAAGATACAACTTTTGGATGACAAGAAACCAGTTATCCAAAAACAAAGAAGGTTAAATCCAAACATGCAAGAAGTTATTAAAAAGAAATAGTGAAACTCTTAGATACCGGTATTATTTATCCGATTGCCGATAGTCCTTAGGTTAGTCCTATTCACTGTGTACCAAAGATAGGTGGTATTATAGTTGTCACCAACGAAAATGATGAACTTGTTCCAACAAGAACCATTACGGGTTGGAGAGTATGCATCGATCATCGTAAACTCAATGAAGCAATCGCAAAAGATTACTTTCCTTTGCCGTTTATGGATCAAATGTTAGAAAGACTCGCGGGAAATAAATATTTCTGTTTCCTCGATGGTTTTTCTAGATATTTTCAAATTCCTATCGATCCTATGGACCAAGAAAAAACAACATTCACATGTCCTTTCGAAACATACGCTTATAGGCGAATGCCTTTCGGGCTATGCAATGCCCCAGCTACATTCCAAAGGTGTATGTTAGCAATCTTTCATGACATGATCGAAGAATCTGTCGAAGTATTTATGGACGATTTCTCCGTTTTTGGAGACTCTTTCGATAAATGCCTAAACAACCTTGATAAAATGCTCCAGCGTTGTAAAGATGCTCATCTTGTCATTAATTGGGAAAATGTCACTTTATGGTCAAAGAAGGAATTATGCTTGGACACAAGGTGTCTAGCGCATGACTTGAAGTCGACAAAGTAAAAATCAACGTAATCTTAAAACTTCCACCTCCTACTAACATCAAAGGTGTTAGAAGCTTTCTTGGACATGCCGGTTTTTACCGATGTTTCATTAAAGATTTCTCAAAAATTGCCCGACCTCTAACTAAGATGCTTGAAAAAGATACTCCATTTGAATTTGATGATGAATGTCAAAAAGCATTCGAATTATTAAAAGAGAAACTCACATGTGCTCCTATGATCATAAGCCCAAACTGGAATATTCCGTTTGAACTTTTGTGTGATGCAAGTGATTTCATAGTTGGAGCTGTCTTAGGTCAAAAAGATGGTAAAAACTTTTACCCGATCTACTTCGCAAGCAAAACTCTTAATCCAGCTCAACAAAAATACACCGTAACTGAGAAAGAACTTATGGCTGTAGTTTTTGCATTTGAAAAATTTAGATCCTATATGATTCTATCAAAAACTATTGTTCACACTGATCACTCAGCTCTTAAACATCTGTTTAAGAAACAAGACGCAAAACCACATCTTATTCATTGGATACTACTCTTACAAGAATTTGACATAGAAATCACGGATAGAAAAGGTACATAAAATGTCACTGCCGACCACTTATCTCGAATTGAAAATGAAGAAATAAGTGATGACAGTGAAGTGGATGATAACTTTCCTGGAGAAACCCGTATGGAGATTAACACCAGAAATGAACCATGGTTCGCAGACTTTGCAAACTACTTGGTAGCTGATATTATACCAAAAGGGATGACGTACCAACAAAAGAACAAATTCTTCTCTGACCTCAAACACTACTTTTGGGAGGAACCCTACCTTTTCAAAGTATGTTCTGACGGTATGATCAGACGATGTGTATCTGGACCAGAAACTCGAACCATTTTAGATCAATGTCACCACGGACCAACCGGTGGACATTATGGACCAAATGTAACCACTAAAAAGGTCCTAGATTCAGGATTTTACTGGCCGACAATCATAAAAGAAACTCATACTCTAGTTCGCCTTTGCGAAGCATACCAAAAGACGGGAAATATATCAAAACGTGATGAGATGCCCTTAAACAACATTCAAGTATGTGAAATTTTCGATGTATGGGGTATCGATTTTATGGGACCATTCCTAAAATCGCATAAATTTGAATACATTCTTGTCGCTGTTGATTACGTATCTAAATGGGCCAAAGCTCAAGCTTTACCAACCAATGATGCCCGAGTAGTTATCACTTTCTTGAAGAAACTATTCTGCCGTTTTGGAATGCCCAAAGCTCTAATCAGCGACCGAGGTACTCACTTCTGCAACAAAATAATGGAAAAGACAATGAAAATATATGGAGTTAACCACCGTTTTTCTACATCATATCACCCTTAAACTAGTGGTCAAGTTGAAAACACGAACAAAGCTCTTAAAAGAATTCTTAAAAAGACTGTTAAAGACAATCCTGCTATTTGGTCAAGAAAACTTGATGACGCTCTATGGGCTTTTCGTACTGCTTACAAAACACCTACCAGTACCACACCCTACAAACTCATATGGAAAAAACTGCCACCTACCGTTTGAAATTGAACACCGTGTATACTGGGCCTTGAAGAATTCCAATCCAGATCTGATCGCTGCTAGTGAAAAAACAAATGTTTTAGTTACACAAACTCGACAAACTTAGACATCAAGCTTATGAAAACTCTCGTTTATACAAAGCAAGAACTAAAGTCTGGCACGATAGAAAACTAAGGATGAGAAAAGAATTCAAACATAGAAATAAGGTTCTGCTCTTTCATTCAAAATACAAATTCAAACAACCAAAACTCAGATCACGCTGGCTAGGACCATACATAGTAAAACACCAGTATCCGTCCGGATATGTTGAACTATATGGAAAAGATGGAAAAACATTCATTGTTAATGGCCATCGACTCAAACTATATCATGAAGAAGAAGATTATAATGACAAAATGGAAGTAGTCACTCCCTTCTTTCCCAAAGAATGACTCACCAAGTTCGAGTCTAGCTAACGACTCTCTTAAAAATTAAGCACTTCTCGGGAGGCAACCCGTGCTTCACTTAAGTGCGGAGGAGTCCCCCTCCATTCTTTCGCTCATATCCTTTGTTTATTTTCTAAAAAAAACAACAAAAATATTTTCTTTTTTTGTGTTTTTGTGTGTTTACTTTTATGCAGGTAATATAGCTTAAAGATTTGGAAAATTATGAAGTATGCTCAAGGATAGCTCTCTCGCAGCTATACATTTCTCTATGCCCCGGGAAGTACTGTTTTCCCTTAATTTTCCCTATTTTATCTCTAGTATCATTCATCGCATTGAGGGAAATGTTCAACTTAAGTGTGGAGGGGAGCCAAATAGGAAAAATTAATCATATCCCTCCATGTTTGCCCTGCCAAAATTTTTTCCAACGGATACTTTTAAAATCTTAATATATATATATGCTTTCAAAATTAAAAAAATGCTCTTAGTAAGGCAAATCTAACCGGATTGACACTATAGCTAGCACAGCCCAGTCCACTAAATTGTGAGAAATATAAGCCTTTAGAATATTCAGGTACCCACTTTTGGTACCCAAGATAATTGATGCCTTTAGCTTATTCGAGTTAAGAAATAAGCAATTACATGTATCTATTCTATCGTTATGGATGTGTATATGTGGTTTTGTCGCCTTTTCTGGAGCAATGGTATTGGTTGATAATTATATTTGAGTGAGCCGGTAATTTAGAAGCTCTAGAACTTGTGCTTGATCATCATTTACTAGACCGAAGCCTACCACATGTTATGAATCCCGCAAGTTTCCGTTCTTGCGAGCACTCCCTTTAGTGCTAAGTTGCTGAAATACCTAAGTGAAGAAGTCAATGTTGAAAGATGAAGTTCTGTGCCAAGCCTTAGTTATTTTGGTATGAAAAAAATATATATGTTAAGATATAATAGAAATAAAGGCTTAAGTTTCGGCACATGAAGATTTGTATATGCTACTATCTAGTATCAGTACCAAGTTCCGCCCTTCGGTCAGGTTTATGTGTCAAGTACAAGCCTATAGTAGCTGTCTAGATTATGTCTGTACAATTGAGTGACCACACATATAAAACCCTATCTGAGTGAACTGAGTGAATTTTATAAATCAAACACATGCCCTATGTGAGGTGCTTAGTTATATGTCAATGTCTGAAAAGTTATCTAAACCGGTAAACACTTGTAAAATCCAAATTTTCTCCACGTCACGATAAATGATCTTGTTTTCTCGCTTTAATTGCTTGAGGGCAAGCAACAACTAAGTGTGGAGGGATTTGATAACGCACAAATTATACATGTTTTCGGTGGTGTTATTTGTATATATTTAATCATTTCTCTTGAACTTTCGATACTTAATAGCTTGAATTACTTGCAGGTTCACTTGAAGATATCCCGAGGTCAAACACAACAAAGATCTAGTATTTATACGCTAAGGAACACAACATACAAGAATAGATAAAGAATCAAGCCTAAAGTGCAAATGTGCGCCGCACTTACCAGTTGTGCGCCGCACTTATCCTCAAGTCAAAGGAAATTAAAGACTTAGTCAAATTCAGCATTAACTTCATAAGTACGCCGCACAAAGTATTTTGTGCGCCGCACTTTCCATCTGACGTTGAAGAGTAAATGAAGACATTAATACTACTGCATTAATACCCTAAGTACGCCACACAAATTCCTTTGTGTGTCGCACTTCTTCAATAAACATTTAATTCCCTCACATTTAATCACCAAGTACGCCGCGCATCGCACTTTCACCCCTCACTCAACCTATAAATAGAGGACGAATTTCACACATTTCAATCCATCTCATACTTACAAATAACTAAGTATTCACCCCTTCAACCATTTATCCCCCTTATGAAGTCCTAAACACTTCCCAAGCATTCTCCAAGCATAAGCACCATATCCTTTGAAGAATCAAGATCAAATCACCAAGAACGACGAAGAACATCATACTAGTCTAGTAAAAGAATGAAGTTTGTTACCGAATCAAGTTATGTTATGAACTCCGTAGCCATGAGAGGCTAAATCTCTCATGACTACTCGGTGATGTTATGATAATGAATAAGTGTTTGGTATGATCATGATCTCTTTAATCTCAAGCTTATGTTGTGATCCTGTTATGTCTTATCTTGTCGGTTTTGCTTATCAATCTTAGATTATATAATCATATCGGTATAGGTCGAAAGACCCGTTATGATCTATGTGGTTTTAAAGATTTGTCTATGGTCTTTAACGTGTGTGTCGAGAAATCCACTTTCGTAAACTGATAAACAAAATAAGCTTTGATATATTAGCAACTAGATTATTTGAGTGACACATTTGGTCTAGTTAACTAAATATAAGTCTTGAGTTAATCAAGTTAATTTGTGAAAACGTTTTCTGACGAGAAATCCTTTTTATAAGTTAAAGGTTCCATTTTCGAGGTCTTAATTATTTCCAACACTTATGAGTTATTTTCAACTATCCGAGTAGTCATCTTTATTATCATTGATAAAACAAGAGTTATTTTCAAAACTGTTTAAGTCTATTTTCTTTCTGATTATTTGAACACTACTCAAATCCCTTTGGACGACCTGGTCTTACCTAAAAAGATTATACTACATACGTGGGTTATACTTTTACCCGTGTGTTTCCCTATAATAAAAATTGGTATTTTCAGTCATTATAAATTTAAAGCTTTTGAAACACATCAACGTCTATGCCAATTTAATATCTTATGGCTAGTTTTCTAAAGCCTAACGCGCACATCCATTACAAGAAGCAACATTAAAAGGATCTACAATCTAAGTTTCACACAATCGTAAGTAAATACAAAGGATGATTTAGCCTAGCATGTTATAAATAAAGCAAGAACATGTTGGGATTAAATTACCTGAACCTGAACGTACTTTGAATCGAAGACTTCGTCGACGACTCATATAATGTCCTTTCGATCACAGAAACAATCCACCTCAACACCCGAGAATTGTCTATCCATCAATTCTCGACATCAATTACTTCCGTCACTTTCTTGATATTTTTTGAAATTATGATCCAATAGATGATGAACCCATGTGGGCTGCCGTTCGTGTTGACGCTCCGACTCTCGGTTCCGCAATTACTATTCCTAAAACCGCAAATGAATTTACCATTAAAGGTAACCACTTGACCTTTGTCAAAGGAAACCAATTTGATGGTAGAACCAAAAGCTCGGTCCTCACAAAAACACATTCAGTTTTCCTTATGAATCTGCCGATATGTTTAAAGAAGAAGATGCCGAAAATGAAGCTGTACGCCTGTTGTGTTTTCCCTTATCCACTTTCAATGGAGAAGCAAATACATGGTGGGACTGTTAACTCCAATGAAGGAACTATTGAAACGTAGGATGAACTTTGAACCGCTTTCATTAGCCGATTCTTTCCCCCAGCTCTTTTCAACTGATTCCTCGGAGAAATCCGTGCTTTCTCTCAACATGAAAATGAATCTCTAACCGATGCTTGGCTTCGTATAAAGGAAATGTCACGAACTTCGCACCATTCGGTCACAATCTGTCAAAAGGACAATATTATCAAATCTTCATAATATAGTCTAAACGAAAATAACCAAGAAGTTCATAAATGTCGTATGATGGTGGTATTTCTTCCTCATAAAAACACCAAATCAATCTTATCAGCTTCTCAAGACATAAGTCTATACTCCAGCTCGATTGGGCTAAAAATAAAATAATCCAAGTCATCTCTTAAGAAAACTTTGCTTTCGCAATGTAAGGTGAGCAAATAATTTCGATACTGACAAAATTATGGCCCGAATGGATACCATGACCATAAAAATAGATGCTTAGTACAAAGAACTCCAAACTCGTGCTAAAAAACCAATGCCCGACCTTGACGATGATGACATACCCATGTCCTGTGAAGAAGAAGCTAAATTCATGCAAACTTTCCGTAAGACTCGTTTTTACAATGATTACCGCGATCGAGACTCGAATTGTGATAATTGGCATTCAAGCGGACGAAATGATTACAATCGAGATATCTAACGTTCCTACCACCGATGGCAAATGACTATGATCTTCAAAAAACAATTTATCGATTTCACGAAATCTAACAATCAACCAAACACCTTGTCAAAAGGACAACACTCATGGACCTCAAAACTCAACTCGAAACAGTAGCCAAAAAAATACAATCTTCAATCCCAAAACCTTGAAAACTAGTCCCCCCCCCCCCCCCCCCCCCCCCCCCTTCGACAGGACTAGCTAACATGGCATTTTAGTCGACCTTTTGGATCTCTTCCAAGCAAAATCAACAATTCATGAGGTAGCAACTCTAAGCTTACACAAACTCCTCAATCTAGTAATGTGCATTTGTGAATGCATAAGTACAAGAAAGTGGTTAATACTATGATCCACCAATTAACCACGAATGATCAACAAAAACATTCTGAAACCCTAAACACTTTGATAGCGATGATAAAGACGATGAACCTTACACAAACAAAAATCAACCACCAAAACCGTTCAAGAAACTACATTTACACAAACCATACAACCAAAGATCCAATATCTCAAAAGCCTTAGAAGAAAAAAATGGGAAGGCCCATTACGGTAAATTCCTCGAGATGATCGAGCCGTCCGAATAACGTTCCTATTGTTGATCGTCTTAGTCGAAATGCTCTATCTATTGGAAAATATTCTTAAAGAATCATAAGCAACAAACATAAAATCGAACAATCTTTTGCGCTTTCCTAAGCGGATGAATTTCTGCAATGATCAATATAAAGTCCACCAAAACTAGCGAGACCCTGAAAGGTTTCTTTTTCCATGCAATATTCAATACTTTTAATGTAAACGCTTTGGCCGATCTTGGTGACTGCTTTATAAGCTTTGACATATTACTTATATGCAAACTATCTTCGAAATCTTAAAAATACTAAAATGAGCCATAAGATTTGCTGACACAGGATCCATTTCCAAATACCCTGTTGGTATAGCTGGAAATATCTCGTTGAAGCTTGGTTAATTAACATTCTTGCTGAGTTCATTATTCTAGAAATGAAAAACGATACCAAAGTTCCCCCTTCATCTTGGACGCCCTTTACTTCCACACGGCTGATGAAATTATTCGAGTTAAACAAAAACAACTCAATCTTGGAGTTGGGACTGAACGAATGATCTTTAATATCGACTATGCATTGAAAACCATTATTACTTAAACGATGATACATGTTTTAGTTATCGTGTCATCGTTGAAATTTAGAGAAGATTTTGATGCTCATTCTTGACGAAGAAGCATAATCTCCTTTCCATCGAAGGAACCCTTCTCGAAGAAGAAATCTTTTTCGAATTCGATGAATCATGGCAATGACTGCCGATGAAATTTTGAATACTTAATTGATAACGAAGAACCACCATTGACGAATATTCTCCATCAACATCCGATTATATAAAATCCAACATTCTCGAAGAACCTCCTACGGATCTTAAACTTAAACCTCTTTCTGATAATTTGGAATATGTATTCTTGGAAGAACCATCCTTTCTTCCTGTAATCATATCATCTAAACTTTGTGCTCAAAACAAAAGCAAACTTGTACCTGTCCTTAAAAAACATAAAGAAGCCTTTGCCTGGAAAACGTTAGATATTCTTGGTTTCATGCCCATCATCTCTGTAAGTTACAAGAGTTACAACAATTTGGATGACAGAAACCTGCTTGTCCAAAAATAAAAGAAGGTTTAATCCACAAACTTGCTTGAAGTTGTTATAAAAAAATGTGAAACTCTTAGTACTGGTATTATTTATCCGATTGCCGATAGTCCTTAGGTTAGTCCTATTCACTGTGTACCAAAGATAGGTGGTATTACAGTTGTCACCAACGAAAATGATGAACTTGTTCCAACAAGAACCATTACGGGTTGCGAGTATGCCATCGATGTCTTTAAACTCAATGAAGGCCAATCGCAAAAGATTCACTTTCCTTTGCCAGTTTATAGATCATATGTTGAATGACTCAAACGGAATAAATATTTTGTTCGTCGATTGGTTTTTCTAGTTATTTTCAAATTCATATAGATCTATGAGACAAGAAAAACAACATTCACATGTCCATTTCGAAACAGTACGCTATAGGCGAATCCTTTCGGGGGGACGATGCAATGCCCCAACTACATTCCAAAGGTGTATGTTAGCAATATTTCATGACATGATTGAAGAATCCGTCGAAGTATTCATGGACGATTTCTCCGTCTTCGGAGACTCTTTCGAAAAATGCCTAAGCAACCTTGATAAAATGCTCCAGCGTTGTAAAGATGCTCATCTTGTCCTTAATTGGGAAAAATGTCACTTTATGGTCAAATGAAAGGAATTGTGCTTGGACACAGGTGTCTAGCGCATGATTGAAGTCGACATATGTATAATCAAAGTAATATTAAAACATGCCACCTCATACTAACATCAAAGGTGTTAGAAGCTTTCTTGGACATGCCGGTTTTTACTGACATTTCATTAAAGATTTCTCAAAAATTGCTCGACCTCTAACTAAGCTGCTTGAAAAAGATACTCCATTTGAATTCGATGATGAATGTCAAAAAGCATTCGAATTATTAAAGAGAAACTCACATGTGCTCCTGTGATCATAAGCCCAAACTGGAATCTTCTGTTTGAACTTATGTGTGATGCAAGTGATTTCATAGTTGGAGCTGTCTTAGGTCAAAAAGATGGTAAAAACTTTCACCCGATCTACTTCGAAGCTAACTCTTAATACCAGCTCAAACAAAAATACACACGTACTGACGAAAAGAACTTATGGCTGTAGTCTTTGCATTTGACAAATTTAGTTCCTATCATATTCAAGCAAAACACTATTGTTCATCAATGATCACTCCGCTCTTAACATTTGTTTAAGAATTCAAGTCGCAATAACCACATTTATTCAGTGGATACTAATCTTACAAGAATTTGATTATAGTAATCAAGGATACGAAAAGGTACATTAAATGTCTCTGCCGACCACTTGTGCAAATTGAAAATGGAGAAATAAAGTGATGACTGTGAAGTGGTGATAACTTTCCTAGAGAAAACCCGTATGGAGATTAACACCTGAATATGAACCATGGTTAGCGACTTGCAAATACTTGGTAGCTGATTTTATACCAATAGGGATGAGCGTACCAACATAAGACCAAATTCTTTCTGACCTCAAACACTACTTTTGGGAGGAACCTACCTTTTTCAATAGTATTTTCTACAGTATGATCAGACGATGTGTATCAGACCTGAAACTGAAACCACTTTTAGATCAATTGTCACCACGGGTCCAACCAGATAGACTTTTATGGACCAAATGCAACCACTAATAATCGTCTAGCTTCAGGATTTTACTGGCAGACAATATAAAAGTAAGCTATTGTTCGCCTTTGCGAAGCATACCAAAAGATGGGAAATATATCGAAACGTGATGATATGCCCTTAAACAACATTTAAGTATGTGAAATTTTCAAAGTATGGGGTATCGATTTTATGGGACCATTCCCAAAATCGCATAAATTTGAATACATTTTGTCGGCTGTTGATTAGATATCTAATTGGCGAAGCAGCTTTACCAACAATATGAATGAGTGTTATCACTTTCTGGGAAGAAAACTATTATCTGCCATTTTGAAATGACAAGCTCTAATCAGCGACGTGTACTAACCTTAGTGCAACAAAATAATGGATAAAACAATGTAAAAAAATTTTTAAATTTTTCGGTGTTAGCCACCGTTTTTCTACATCATATCACCTTACATCATAGTGGTCAGTTGAAAAACGACGAACAGAGCTCTTATAGAATTCTTATAAAGACGGTTAACGGACAATCTCTGCTTTTTGTCATGAATAACATGATGACGATCTATGGGCTTTTCGTACTGCTTATAAAAACTAACAAGTACACACACCCTACCAAACTCTTATGGAAAAAACTGCCACCTCTCCATTTGAAATTGAACACCGTGTATACTAGGCCTTGAAGAATTGCAATCCAGATCTGATCGCTGCTAGTGAAAAACAAATGTTTTAGTTACACGAACTCGGTGAACTTAGACATCAAGCTTATGAAAACTCTCGTTTATACAAAGCAAGAACCAAAGTCTGGCACGATAGAAAACTAAGGATGAGGAAAGAATTCAAACACAGAAATAAGGTTCTGCTCTTTCATTCAAAATACAAATTTCATAAAATATAAAAATCTGATCACGCTGGCTAGGTCAATTAATAGTTAAACACCAGTATCCGTCCGGAATATGTGAAACTATATGGAAAAGATGGAAATATCATTTCATTGTTAATGGCCATCGACTCAAACTATATCATGAAGAAGAGGATTATAATGACAAAAGGGAAGCAGTCACTACCTTCTTTCCCAAAGAATGACTCACCAAGTTCGATTTTAGCTAACGACTCTCTTAAAAATTAAGCACTTCTCGGGAGGCAGCCCGTGCTTCACTTAAGTGCGGAGGAGTCCCTCCTCTATTCTATCGCTCATATCCTTTGTTTATTTTCTAAAAAAAACTACAAAGATATTTTCTTTTTGTATGTTTTTGTGTGTTTACTTTACTTTTATGCAGGTAATATAGCTTAAAGATTTGGAAAATTATGAAGTATGCTCAAGGATAGCTCTCTCGCAGTTATACATTTCTCTATGCCCTGGGAAGTACCGTTTTCCCTTAATTTTCCCTATTTTATCTCTAGTATCATTCATCGCATTGAGGGAAATGTTCAACTTAATTGTGGAGGGGAGCCAAATGGGAAAAATTAATCATATCCCTCCATGTTTGCCCTGCCAAATTTTTTTCCAATGGTACTTTGTAAATTCTTTCAATAGTATATATATGTTTAATAAAATTAAAAAAATGCTATTAATAAGGCAAATCCAACCGGATTGGAAAACTATAGGCTAGCACAGGCCAGCGCCACTAATTGTGTGATATATTTAGCCTTTAGAATATTCAGGTCCCCTTTTGTGTACCAAGATAATTAATGCCTTAGCTTGTTAGAGTTAAGATATAAGCAATAACATGTATTATTCTTCGTTATGGATGTGTTATATGTGGTTTGTCGAACCTTTTACTGGAGCTAGTATTTGGTTGATAATTATATTTGAGTGAGCCGGTAATTTAAGAAAACGCTCTAGGACTTGTGCTTGATCATAATTTAATAGACTGGACTGCATACAAAATGTTTGATATCCGCTTTGTTTTGTTCTTGCGGAGCCTCCCTCTGTGCTAAGTTGCTAAAATACCTAAGTGAAGAAGTCAATGTTGAAAGATGAAGTTCTGTGCCAAGCCTTTGTTATTTTGGTATGAAAAAAATATATATGTTAAGATATAATAGAAATAAAGGCTTAAGTTTTGGCACATGAAGATTTGTATATGCTACTATCCAGTATCAGTATCAAGTTCCGAACTTTAGTCACAGGTTATGTGGTCAAGTAAATTGCCTATTTAGCTGTCTAGTTTATGTCTGTGCAATGTGTGATCTTCATCATATATTAAAACCTATCTGAGTGAATGAGTGTTAATTTTAATAAATCAAACTATGCCCTATGTGGAGGTGCTTAGTTATATGTCAATGTATGAAAGTTACTAAACCTGTAAACACTGTTTAAAAATCCAAATTTTCTACGTCACGATAAATGATCTTGTTTTCTCGCTTTAATTGCTTGAGGGCAAGAAACAACTAAGTGTGGAGGGATTTGATAATGCCCAAATTATACATGTTTTCGGTGGTGTTATTTTTACATATTTAATCATTTATCGTGAACTTTCGATACTTAATAGCTTGAATTGCTTGCAGATTCACTTGAAGATATCCCAAGGTCAAACAAAAACAAAGATATAATAGTTTATTAGATAAGGACACATCATACAAGAATAGATAAAGAATATGCCTAATAGTGAAATTGTGCGCGCAACTTACTAGTTGTGGATGCCGACACTTATCTCAAGTTAAGGAATTAAAGACTTTGTCAAAATTCAGCATTTAACCTTCCTAAGTACACCGCACAAAGTATTTTGTGAGCAGCAATTTCAATCTGACGTTGAAAGTAAATGGAGTCATTAATACTTCCTGCATTAATACCCTAAGTACGCCACACAAAATTCCATTTGTGTGTCGCACTTCTTCAATAATACCATTTATTTCCCTCTCATTTAATCACCAAGGTTCGCCGTGCAATCGCACTTTCACCCCTCACTCTAACCTATAGTTAGAGGACGTATTCAACACATTTCAATCCATCTCCATACTTTCATAATAACTAAGTATTTCACCCTTCAACCATTTATCCTACTTATGAAGTACCTAAACCTTTCCATGCATTCACCAAGCATAAGCACCATATCCTTTGAAGAATCAACATCAAATCACCAAGAACGAGGAAGAACATCATACCAGTCTAGTAAAAGAATGAAGTTTGTTACCGAATCAAGTTATGTTATGAAATCCGTAGCCATGAGAGGCTAAATATCTTATGACTACTCGGTGATGTTATGATAATGATTAGTGTTTTGGTTTGTTAATGATCACTTTAATATCATGCTTTATGTTGCGATCCTGGTATGTCTTATCTTGTCGGTTTTGCTTATCAATCTTAGATTATATAATCATATTGGTATAGGTACGTTAAATACCCGTTATGATCTATGTGGTTTTAAAGATTTGTCTATGGTCTTTTAAAATGTGTCGTCGAAGAAATCACTTAGTAAACTGATAAACAAAATAAGCTTTGATATATTAGCAACTAGATTATTTGAGTGACACATTTGGTCTAGTTAACTAAATATAAGTCTTGAGTTAATCTTGTTAATTTGTAAAAACATTTTCTGACGAGAAATCCTTTTTATAAGTTAAAGGTTCCATTTTTGAGGTCATAATTATTTCTAACACTTATGAGTTATTTTCAACTTTCAGAGTAGTCATCTTTATTTGCATGATAAAACAAGACTTATTTTTCAAATATGTTTAAGTCTATTTTCTTTATGTTATTGATCACTACTCAAATCCCTGTGGACGACCTGATCTTACCTAAAAAGATTATACTACATACGTGGGTTATACTTTTACCCGTGTGTTTCCCTATAATAAAAATTGGTATTTTCAGTCATTATAAATTTAAAGCTTTTGAAACACATCAACGTCTATGCCAATTTAATATCTTATGGCTAGTTTTCTAAAGCCTAACGCGCACATCCATTACAAGAAGCAACATTAAAAGGATCTACAATATAAGTTTCACACAATCATAAGTAAATACAAAGGATGATTTAGCCTAGCATGTTATAAATAAAGCAAGAACATGTTGGGATTAAAAGACTTTTTTATGATCTTAGAGATACTGCTGCTCAGGTGTGTGTTACTACTGCTAGCACAAAGATAATGAAAAATATGCTAAGTAGTTAGTACTGCTAGTTCATAGTTACTACTGCTAGTGTAACTTAGTTACTACTGCTAGTGTAACTTAGTACTGCTAGTATATGTTAGTACTGCTAGAGTAAAGTTAGTACTACTGGTGAAGATTGAAGAAAATATTCTAAGTAGTTAATGCTGCTTGTACATAGTTAATGTTGCTGGTGTATAAGTTACTACTGCTAGTGTTCAGAGTTAATGCTGCTAGTACAAAGTTACAACTGCTGAAAGATTAAGACTGCTGAAAGAGTTTCTACTGTCAAAGGATAGATAAAGACTGCTCAGAGAAAAGATAAAGATTGCTTATGTGATATGTATGAGATATTTTTGTAAAAGATACGTATAAGTTATTTGTTTAGAAGATCGTGATAACTTAGGAAAATATTGTAAGCCGGTGAGGCTCTTTGGTGTAAAGAAAAGAGTCCCCTAGGTGCATAGTAGATTAGATATCCAAGAATCTAGAAATATTTTTGCTTTGATAACTTTATAGCTTCAGTGTTTTGTGTGTAACCCCTAATACTATTTTGAGTATCGTATTAATAATTATGAAAGCTTTATTTTTTAACAGTGTATTATTAGTATTACTATTTCATTAAGAATTATTCTTTATATTAAAGATTTGATTCGCATAATCTTTAGGTATTATCAAACAAAGTCTATCATCAGATGTGTAGTATGTTAATTTCTTACATAACAATACCTTACACAACTAAAGGAAATTGAAATAATCATCCAAGTGGGATCAATCAAGTGTAACAGAGCTTGGTTGCTTTTGAGAAACTATTGGCTAAGAAGAACCTGGATCAAGAACTCAGTACATATGGTGGCCTGTCTATCAAAAGTGCCTATGCTCAAACCAGGCGTTGATTATGAGATTATTGGAGGATGAGGATGGAACAGTACATCCTAGATGTTGCCATGCTCTATGGGAAGTCATAAGAATGGAAACACTGTGCCCCAAAAACAAACACTTGTGAAAGGATGTGAAGAAAGTAATTACCCGTCCTACAACTACTAAGAAGAAGGCACAAAGGAGGATAGAATGAAGTGAAAGAAGCACTTTATTGATGGTCATCCCTAATGGAAACATCATGTGAAAATTTAACATCCACTAAAGAGCTATGTCATTACTGCAGTGCTATTACGAAGAGGTTTGGAGGGAATGACTTAAGGCTAGTAAATAACTCCATAGGAATCTTCTAAAGAAGCATCATTAGTAAAAATTTTACATTCAATCTAGCTCAGAGTGTGTTTAGAATCAAACCTATTGATGTAGTGCTTCAAAATCCTTGTCATTCAGGTGTGGAGAGTATTCATTGTTAGGGAAGACTATCCTTACACCAAGAAATGGAATCAAAAGTTGCTTAAGAACAGTCCTAATACACCCTACGCAATGGAAAAAACCAAAGCATAAACACCAATTCTCGTGTGGAGAAGAAAAGCTGAGATAGATACATTAAGTTTTGGATGATCTTTACAAACAACTCCCTAAAGATCTATAAATCAGAAGGTCAAAGGGACTTCAAGGTCAAGCATAAACACACATAACGTAGCCTTTTGTGTGCCTCAACAGAAACGCGCAGCAGTACTAAATGGAGCAGTCTAATATTGCCCTATGGGGTACTACAACTAGCATAACAAACGTCTTGTTTTTGTCGTGGGTACCTTGTTTTTTAAGAGCTTTTGGTGAAGACAAAATATCAATCAATACAAACCGACTCTTATGAGTGACGAGTGGTAGTTATTTGAGCTCTTCAGCATCTTACACTATAAATCAAACTCTCCTACATCCTTCTAAGGACAATTTATCCTCTCCAAAAACACGATCAAAGTACAGCCGTCCTCAAAAATGGCCCTAACCCAAAATAAAGGTACTCGATAAATCACACTCAAAAGTCTACTACAAACAAAATCGGCCGGGAAAAGTCAATCTTCCCCCACAGGGACCAATACCATCTCTCGTCTAGCAAATTCCTTTAGAACACAAAGAGAGCAATTTGCTAGATTCTAAGTTCATCCCGGGTAGATTCAATGCGGAAGGCCTAACCTTTGTGTACAAGGAGAATGGCATACTGTTGATACTAGCACCTAGTCGCTAGGGCTTTGCATTTTAAGCTCACTAAAAGATACAAAAAACGGGATGAGAAACTTTCCGGTGGGTCTCAAGCCTTTTCGGAAGCTTTATTGAGAATTATCGCCGAGCAATTTCACTCAACCGTGTGTATAGCCCATCATCATTTAACTACTCTTGTTCGACAACAATCTTTTAAAACATCTTTTGATACTTAGCATTAAGATCAAAGCACCGCCAAGTAATGTTTGAGTGAGATTGTGGATGTCGTGTAAGATGTAGGGGGTGGGGCCCCACATGAATCTTTTTGAACATTCCCAAAACTTTTGGATTAGCACTTATCATTTTCATCCTTTCTTTTCATACCCTACCAAAAGAAGGATAAGGAAAGTGTTTTTTTTAGGCTTGTTTGGTTTGATTGGTGGAAGATTTTAGGCAAGAAAAACTCTTCCGTATCGATTAAGATCACTTCAAAAACAAACTGTCCTCTAACTCAACATCTATTTCCATCTCATTCATCCTTTCTCATTATCTTTCACTTATCTTTTCCCTTTCCATGGGCGCTAAAAACCCGAGTTTGACGTTTGCGGTACTTTGTGAACTTCCGGGTTGCACTTTGTCCTTTTGTCACCTCGGTTCCTTAGCCTTCTCATTGTCCGGATTGACATAAGATGAGGCATAGGGGTGTAAAGGTCCATCAATAACAACACCACGAAACACGGGTGGTAATCCCTTTGTATAACATTACTCGGATTAGGATAGTGTTTACTTGGCAAAGTACCCGAGGTAAGAAGCATGGTTACTTCCCCCATTATTATTCCCCAGCAGCCGCCCCCACAATTAACAATCCCACAACCGCCCAATGATTTGGCCTATTTTGCAAATAAAACTCATCATTGCTTTTTTGAAAATTTCTTTCTTTGCTCATTTTGAAATTCATTTTGCTCTCTTTTAAAATCATTTAAGTTCTTTTGCAAATTGGTCATGTAGCATCATTACCTTTGTGTAGCCTCAACTTTGAGTATGCAACCGATACGTAGCAACCCGAGGCCTTGGTAAGCTTGAGTTTGTTGTTAAGCCCCAAGTTAGCTGGCATGTTAACTTGTTTTGGTATGGGTTCAATTGCTAGTCCCATAATACCCTTGGTTTTTCCCATTGTATCCTTGTTAGGTCTAGAGTCTTGGTGATTGGGTTGAGTAAACCCCCGTTGGTCATTTGTGGTAAGAAGCCACACTAGAAGGATGGTACCACTGAAGAAGGAATTCCCTTGAACAAAACCACCAACCGCAGCGGCTTGTTGGAATTTTTGAAAATTGTCATGATAGACCGGGTAGTCATAAGCTCCTCTATTCATTGGGCACACATTATAACTATGATTACTACCACAAGTAGTACACCTTTCCTCCACCGCTTTAATCGGAATGGGAGTAGGCACAAGAGCTTTCATCATATTTTTCATCTCATTAATCTCATTCCTAAAAGTCAAAATCATCTTATCCTCTAATGCCGCTGCCATTTGTTGGAATTCGAAGTTAGATGATGAAGTAGAAGAAGATGGAGGAGCATTCGTACTCACTCGCATCACGGCGTTCCGTGAACATCTTACTTTTGGCTTTATTCTCTATGATTTGGTAGTCCTTACCGGTTGGACTTTTGTATGAGAAAATTGCCGACCTGGCAGGCGGAATTTAAAGAGAATCTTGATCATTATAGCTCAACGAATTATAGAATTGTCTAATTGGTGCATGATGAAAACCCGTGATGAGAACACTTCTTAGAAGTTCTGTACTATCTGAAACGCTCCCAAGCTTCGGAGAAAGATTCTTGAGCAATTTGTCGAAAATTCGTTATTTCATTCCGAAGATTGGTAGTCTTAGAAGGTGGAAAGAAAAAGTTGATGAACTTAGACACTAAGTCATCCCATGTAAGAATAGAGTTCGGGGGTTCTTTGTCAAGCCATGTTTTGGCAACCCCGTCAAGAGAAAATGGAAAGAGAAGAATTTGATGGTGGTGTATAGGATACATCCGGTACCTTTGATTATAGTTAGAGCTCACAAAATGACGAAATATGAGCATGAGGCTCCTCATCTTTACCAATCCTCGAAAATTCGATTTTGAACAAGAATTAATGAGAGAGGATTTTTTAGTGTCAAAATTTTGAGCATTGAAGATGGTACTACTATAGCACGTATCAAACCCCCTTGGGAGCTTTGAAGATTGGCTCTGCCCTAGGTCCGTCATCGGCCATTGGAATCGATCGGAATAGAGGATTGCCTCTTGTTGGTGTCGAGAACGTCGCAATTACTCATCCGGAAATTGTATATTCCAAGGAAGAACGAGTGCGCATGCACTAGTGAAAATAAGAAAAAGAAGAATTTGAGATTAAGAAGATTATTTTTGGGAAAATTTACAATTTTTAGTATTTATTAGGAAGGAAAACAAAAAGAAATTTTTTTTTTTTTTTTTTTTGGTAACCGTTAATTACAAGCTTCACGATAAGTCTCCAAGATTACGCACAAGTGAGCGGAAAGGCTTAGCGAGCCGCAATGACTTCTTAGCAAGTAGCTATCACCTTTTTTCAGAGGGGGGGTAGGGGGGTGGCCTTATACTCACCTTATAGTTTGTAAACTTGAAGGTCCGTCGTACCTCGCGAGTAACTCACGATTAATTTTGTTGTTTATTGGAATGGTTTAAGATGGATAGCTAGTATCCAAATGTGTTTATTTTATTTTTGTATTTTAACTAATTCGATAGGAATCGAATTAATGAACGTTTTGTATTTTTATATACAAGAAAATTCAAAGTAACTTCAAAAAGGAAGGGTCTTCAAACTCTAAAAAGCGCACAATACTACCATCCCCCAAACATCTCAACCCCAAAACGATTTGATGGGGGCCCAATTTGTAATACAATATTTATGTGTGTGAACCGAATTGGGGAGGCGCGAAGATATAACGGGTTACCTACAACGCCATGCAACATATAATCCTAATCATCACATTACCGACACAAAACTCATACTGTCTGACACCAAAGAA
Source organism: Tanacetum coccineum (assembly GCA_026074375.1). NCBI lineage: Eukaryota > Viridiplantae > Streptophyta > Magnoliopsida > Asterales > Asteraceae > Tanacetum > Tanacetum coccineum. The sequence continues at coordinate 37,636 of BQNB010025068.1, forward strand.
ACCAGCCAACGGGAAAATGTTAATACTCCAACATGCAAAAAATATGTAAAAACCTGTCTATGCGATCACAAGCAACTCATGGTATTACAACTGCTAGCACTCAAGCTACTACTGTTAACTCAACAACAATTGATAACTTGAGTGATGTTGTTATTTATGCTTTCTTTGCAAGTCAACCAAACAGTTCATAACTTGACAATGAGGACTTGCAACAAATTAATCCTGATGATTTAGAAGAGATGGACATGAGGTGGCAGATGGCTATGCTAACAATAAGGGCAAGGAGATTCTTGAAGAACACTAGAAGAAACCATACTGTAAATGGTACTGAAACCATTGGGTTTGATAAGTCCAAGGTGGAGTGTTACAACTGCCACAAAAGGGGACACTTTGCAAGGGAGTGCAGGGCTCCAAGGAACCAAGAAAATAGGAATAGGGAGAACACAAGAAGTGTGCCAGTGGAGACAACTACTTCTAATGCTTTGATCTCATGTGATGGTCTTGGTGATTATGATTGGAGTGATCAAGCAGAAGAAGGTCCAACTAACTTTGCACTTATGGCTTACTCTTCTACAAGTTCTAACTCTAAGGTATCTACTGATTCAAACTGTTCATCATCTTGTTTGGAAAATGTTAAAATTCTTAAAGAACAAAATGAACAACTGTTAAAAGACTTAAGGACATCTAAGATAAATGCTATTACTTATAAAACAGGTTTAGAGTCTGTAGAAGCAAGACTTCTAGTTTATAAGAAAAATGAGTCTGTTTATGAAGAAGATATCAAGCTCTTAAAACGTGAGATTTATTTAAAAGAAGTAGCCATTACAGAGCTTAGGAGAAAGTTGGAACTGGCTCAAAAACAAAAAGATGAAATTCAGCTAACAGTAGAAAAATATGAGAATTCATCTAAAAGCTTAAACGAAACAACTAGATTGTCAGATAGTTTAAAATGATGCAAAACAGGTTTAACCGTATAATGTTTGTTCCAACCTCCATAAACAGTAAACTTTATTGCCTCCAAAACATGATTTTTGTCATATCTCATGGTATAGAAGAGTTGTAAATGAGCCTATAGGTAGTGAGTCGTACAGTTAAGAAGCCTGTAGAGTGAGACGATTAAAGTTAAGCTAGTGCAGACAAACCTAAGGTTGTCCAAGAATAATAATGTGCTCTACATTACTTGGGGATTTGGATGTCAGATAGTGAGGAAGAAGATGTGTGTCGGGCTAAGAAAGAGAAGAAAACAGTTAAGTCTAGTTTTGCTAAAATAAAGTTTGTTAAATCTAAAGAGCAAGTAAAATCTCCTAGGAAAACAACTGTTAAACAAGGTAATCAAAATAGGCTGAACACACATAGTCCTAGAGGAAACCAAAGAAACTAGAATAACATGATGTCTCAAAGATTAGGAAGTAATTTTGAGATGTTTAACAAAGCTTGTTATGTATGTGGAAGTTTTGATCACCTGCAGTATAATTGTGATAACCATCAGAGACAGTTTAATAATAAAAAGATGGTAAAACCAGTGTGGAACTATACTCAAAGGGTGAATCACCAGAATTTTTCTAGAATGACTCACCCCAGTCCTAAAAGGAACATGGTTCCAAAAGCAGTATTAATGAGGTCTGGCCTAGTATCACTTACTACTGCTAGACCAGTTAATACTGCTCAACCCAAAACAACAGTGAATAGTGCAAGACCAATGACAAAGACAAATATTTTTAATAAAGCACATTCAACTGTTAGAAGGCCCATTAACAATAAAACAATATTTAAAAACAGTAATATTAATTAGAGGGTTAATACTGTTAAGGATAAAAATGTTAATACTATTAGACTAAAAGCAGTAGTTAATGCTGCTAGGCCAAAAGCAGTACTTAATACTGTTAAGGGAAACCAGGTTAATGCTATTAAGGCCTCAGCTTGTTGGTTTTGGAAACCAAAGACTAAAGTTTTAGACCATGTTTCTAAACACAACAGTGCATCAATCACCCTAAAGAAGTTTGATTATGTTGATGCACAAGGCAGATCCAAGTCAGTAATGGCTTGGGTCCCCAAAAGAAGCTGCTTTTCTTATCTAATGTGCAGGGCAATCCACAAATAGATTTACAAGATCAAGGAGTGATTGATAGTGGATGCTCAAGGCACATGACATGGATCATGTCCTATCTTACTGACTTTGAAGAAATTGATGGAGGATATGTTGCCTTTGAAGATAATCCCAAAGGAGGGAAAATCACAGGTAGAGGTACAATCAAAACTGGTAATTTAGATTTTGAGAATGTGTATTGTGGAAAACTAGAAGAGGGGTTGAATAGTTTATTGCTTTTTAAATTAATGTTATGCTTGTTTAAAAAAATTTAGATTCGACTTTATGTGAATTCACAATATGCACAATATGAACAATTTAACTAATCAAGTGAGTAACGACTAGATATAAAATAAATATGTAAGGTAAGAGATAAGAGATGGAAAGATCAAACCACAACACGAGGATTTATAGTGGTTCGGTAACGAAGCACCTCTTTGCCCTACTCTACTCTCCGAGCACCAAACTCGAGAGTTCTCTTCACTATGTCAAAAAGCTCCCTTTAGGCGAAGAAAACCATACACAACTTAGCTTACATCAATTTCCGACACTAAACTAAATGTCGAGTTCTAATCCTAGCTAGAACCAATCTATCACAACACAACACACCACTTTCATTGGCTTCTTCTTCGACTAAATCATCCTCCTTCAAAGGTGATGTTTTAGACGGGGGAGGAGTTTCATCGAATGTCACATTTAAGTATTCTTTGATTTTCATTGTATGTTTGTTAAGAATTATATAAGCTTTGCTATTTTGAGAGTATCCTACTAAAACACCTTCATACGACTTTGGGTCGAACTTGGTGAGGTAGTCCTTTGTATTAAGAATGAAGCATTTACTTCCAAATACTTTAAAATAGTTTAGGTTTGGTTTTCTTCCTCTTAATAACTCGTATGGGGTTTTTCCTAAAATATGTCTAATGGAGATTCTATTTATTATGTAGGTTGATGTATCGACCGCATTACACCAAAATTTTTGTGGAATAGATTGTTCATTTAACATGGTTCTACTCATTTCTTGTAGAGTGCGGTTCTTTCTTTCTACTACCCCATTTGATTGTGGAGTACGAGGAGCGGAGAAATTGTGAGAAATTCCATTTAACTCATAATAGTTTCCGAATTGTACTTCATTATCAAATTCCTGACCATGATCCGATCTAATTGACACTATGGAACATCCTAATTTATTTTGAATCATTTTACTAAATATTTCAAACTCACTGAATGCTTCGGTTTTATTTTCTAAAAATCTAGTCCATGTATATCGAGAATAGTCATCTACAATTACTAAGGTATAACGATTTCCTCCATAACTCCGTACGGCGGATGGGCCAAATAAGTCCATGTGTAATAATTCTAAGCATCTAGTTGTTGATACTATATTTTTGGCTTTGTGACTAGCATGAGCTTGCTTTCTAATTTTGCAAGCGTCACAAAAATGTCGGTCAAATTTAAGCTTAGGTAGATTTCTAACTAATTCCTTAGAAGCCAATGATTGAATTAATTGCATATTTGCGTGACCTAATCTCCTATGTCATAAAGTGGAGTTTTCGTCTAAAGTTGCAAGACATATTTTATCTTCTGGTTTATTTCCTAATTTCATCACATATAGTCCTCTTTTCTTATTCCTACTACCCTTAACCTGTTATGACCTTTTCGTCTATTGATTATTTCGCTATCAATGTTCGGTAATTATTACTTTGATTGTTTTAGTCACATTTTTGGACCAATACACTAAGCAAATTAGATTTCAAATTATCTACGTGCTCAACATTTTCAATAATTAGGGAGTCATGAGAAATCGTACCTTTGCCTATGATGTTGCCTCATAAATTGCTTCCGAAAATGACGTTCCCTCTGTTATACGCTTTGTATGTAGAAAACAATTTTCGGTTACCCGTCATATGCTTCGAGCATCCACTATCTTTAATCCATTCGTCAGGCTCTAAGTTTATTCCTAAGCATATTTCATTTGATGTTTGAGCTACAAGACAAGTTTCGTCTTTAGCCTTTTCTTCCTCATCTTCGCCACTATCACTCCATGCTCCTCCAATGAAAGCTTTTTGATTATTGCTTCTTGACGACTTTGGACATTCTCTGATGAAATGATTTGGATCTCCACATCTAAAGCATTTTCTTTCACTTTTACCATCTTTGTCACTTCTACTTTTTTGAAGTGACTTTCTTTCGTCTCGTGGTTATCTTAAAAATCTTCCTCGTCTTTTGAAAAATTTCTTGAATTCTTTTACGTCCATGGCGTATTCTTCGTCTTCACTATCGGAATTCGAGCTATCTTCATCACTTGATTCCTTATTGGCCTTCAAAGCAACAGATCTATTTTGTTCTCTCTTGCCTTTGACCATTTCAGAATCTTTCTTAATTATCACTTCATAAACTTTCAAGTTTCCAATAAGTTCATCAAGTGATAGAGATGTTAAATTCTTTGATTCTTCAATAGCCGTAACTGTTGCGCGCCATTTAGGATGAAGTGCCCTAAGAAATTTCCTAACATAATTCTTGCTATAAAAACGTTCATCAAGTGCTTTTAGATTAGTAATAATAATATTAAATCTAGCAAAAGCATTATCTATCGATTCCTCTTCCAGAATCGTAAATTGTTCATATTGTTGAACTAGGAGATCTATTTTATTATCTTTGACTTGACTATTACCTTGGTGAGTGATTAATAAAGTATCCTATTTTTTGCGGTTTTACATATAAAAATTCTTTCATATTCTTTACGTGGTAATGCATTATAAATCACCATTTTAGCTTCATTATTTTTAGCAAGTTTCTTTTTAAGATCATCATTTTGTTTATCAAATGGTACAATTTCATCCTTTTTAGTTTCAGGATTATTTTGAATAGGAGGAAAATCACCATAGGTAATAACATGCCAAAGATCTAGATCTTTTGATTTCACATAAGTTTCGAATCTATTTTTCAAATAAATAAATCCATCACTTTCAAATAGTGGTGGTCTTTGCATAGATTGCCCTTCTAAATATTTTTCCGATTCCATAGATCGATTCAAGTTTTAAAATACAGTTTATTTTAAAAATCTTGTTTGACGTGGCTCTGATACCAATTGTGGAAAACTAGAAGGGGGTTGAATAGTTTACCGCTTTTTAATTTTATGTTTGGCTTGATTATAAAAAACTTAGATTCGACTTTATGTAAATTCACAATGGCACAATATGAAAAATTTAAACTAATCATTAAGTAATGTCAAGATAGAGATAAGTTTGAAAGATAAGAGATAGAGATGGAAGATAAACCACAACACGAGGATTTTGTGGTTTGGTACGAAGCAACTCTGCCGCCTATCCACTCCTCGGGCAACCAAACTCGAGTGTTTTCTTACTATGTCAAAAGCTACCTTTAGGAGGAGAAAACTGTTAACACAACTTAATTACCACAATTTCCGACACTAAGCGTAATGTCGAGTTCTAATCCTAGGTAGAACCAATCTATCACAACTAACCACACTACTTCACGACAATTCACTACTTCGCTTCACCACACAACTTTTTCTTCACTTCACAACTTCACTTTACTCCACACGTCATTCACTTCACAAACTCCTCACAAACCTTTCTATACTCTATTTCATAACTTTACTTCAACTAAACACTATCTTGAATACACCAATCTAACACTACTTACTAAGATCACCATGATTTAACTATACTTGCAATGATCACCACAATCTACTTAATATAACAAAACTACGTTACACAACTTCACAATATGCACAATATTTTTACAAGATATGTTTATTGGTCAAGGTTGCAAGGACACACACTAAGCTATAATACTTCTTCACTTGATGGTAGGAAGTATTCTTCTCTTGCACGTGAGATCAATGCTTGATCATTTGGAAACAAGATTTATGATTTTAAATGATAAAAGAATGTAAGGGAGTTGTAAACTGATTTTAGATCAGAAAGAAAGTTGTATGCAATTAAAGGTGAGAATTCAGTAGGATTAGTCCATTCCAGTCTTTTGTAGCTCAAATCTGATGGGGAGATTTTTGGTATGGCGCGCCCCCCTTAATTTGGGGTGCCAGTCCCCTTAATAATTAAGGGGGCCGCCCAGCCTGAATGCTCCCTTTTTTATCTTTTCTGGAGGAGGTGTTTTCTGGAATATTTCTAGCTATTTTTAGGTAGAAAATTTGAATTCAAAATATTTATTTTGAATAAAACATTTCTTTTAAATCTAAAAATGTTTTGTAAAAGTTATAAAAATGTTTGTGACATTTCTATAAAAATATGAGGTTGAATAAAAATTCCTTTGATCATAAAATGCATTAAGCATTTATTTATTCATACCTTTAAGTGATTAAATTTTCAAAATGAAAATTTACTACTAATTACTTGTTTACGAATAATTTTTCATTAATCGTTTTTACATTTTGTGATTATCAAAACGTAAAGAGGTCGAAAAATATTAATAACGTTTTTAGGCATTATTTCTATCAACAAGATACATCTTAACTCTCTCGAATCTTTCAAACTCCAAAAGCTCTAGAAACCTTTTACACAAGTAAATGGTCACTAAACTCTCTTGATGATCATCCTAATAGTCGTTTCTTTGGCCCTAAGCATGATCTTGTTAAAAAGAACTTCAAAGAAACCCCCAACAAACTCTTATAGATGATCTTCGTCCCGAACTTAGAGGATGGGAACTCTTTCTTAAAGAAAATTTCTTTTGCACCATTGGTAATAGGGATCACGTAAATGCATGCATCGCTTACATGCTTTACTACCTAACCATCAAAAGAAAATTCAACTTCATCACCATGATTCTTTACCTAATAGAGGAAGTCAAGAAAAATAACAATGCTCCCATGTCATTTGCTATGCTCTTGACTCGTCTCTACAACCACGTCCTCCAAACAAACCCTCAAGCCATTGTCTCACTTGCTATTTTCACGTTCCATGAGCATGTCATGAATCCTTTGTTCATTTTAAGGAATCCTACCAAGGAAAAGGGAAAGAGAGTAGCCTCTCCCTCGGCCTCCTCCTCTTCATCTTCATCGTCCGATGAAAATGAAGCACCATCATTCTTAGAATTTTATGAGGAACTTTCTGACAATGAGGACCTAACCGATGCCCAAAGAGAAAAGAGATGAATGTTTAAATGCTTGAACCATTACTTCGGCACCATCACCAAGTATTTGAAGAATCAAAACTGATTGATGCATACATGTTGACTTTATGTGGTTGTTTACTATTCGTATTACGAATACTATGATTAGGGTAATGTTTTTCATGAATATTTGGCTGTGTGTATTGAACTATTTATGACTATGTTTGTTAGATCTTGAATTTAGGATCAATAAGCAATAAAGTGTGTGTTTAGGTTTTGTGTGTATGTTTATTCTAAAGAGAAAAAGTTGGAAAGTAGAAAGAGAAAGAGGGAGGAGGAGGATTAGAGAAAAGATAAGAATGAGATTAGAAGACACACCCCACTAATGAAGTGGTGATGGGGGTATTTATACCCAATTACAAGAAAGAGCAAGGAGCTCTTGTTTCTTAGCTTTTAGCTATTTGTCGGGTCTCATGACTTTATTTAAGTCAGGAGCATATCACTTAACCTATTACACAATATTATTTCTTTATTTATTACAAGACTTTTATTCAATAAGACTCGGTCACTTTTATTCATTACTAACAATATTCCCCTAAGGGGTGATCATTGAGATCTCTCTTATTGCATTAATGATTAATCTTTCTCCTTTTGTACAATTTCCCCACCTCAAGCTGATGATCCATTGAGATCTCTCTTGTGACATTGATCTTAGAACTTTAATGCTTGTTTGTCTTGAGTCTTGTTGTGTAATAATGGTCTTCTTCCAATCATGCTCTAGAGATCTTGAACTTAATCTTTTCATTTTCCTTTTTTACTTTGCCTTTGAGATCTTTTCATATCATCATTCTTTACCGTGAATCCATCTTGATTTGTCTTTTAAAGCTTCTAACCAACATGATCATTCTTTCTTGATAGCTTACAATCTTCCTCATGTAGAACTTTTGTCTTCGATCAATAACTTGGATGTTTGGAAGGATGTTCTTTGAATTTATCAGAGTTGACACCCCTCTTGGGCTTCGGGAGGGGATGGAAGGGGAGGAGGGGATTCGAGGAAGGGATGGGGATGGGAGGAGTAGTGTATCTTTTTGAACTTAAGTAGAGATATGAAGGAATGAACTATGCGGTGTTTCTTACTTCTGGAAAGGTAGAGATGTTGTTGATTGTTGTTGTACATAAATGTATTTCCTCTAATTGTTCCACCTAAATAAACAACCATTCGTATTGCCATACATTTCACACAAAAACTCATAGATGAAAGAAAAACTATATCCTCTAAGTTATTTAATCCTGGATGTTGGTATACACCAAAGTCAATTAAGTCACTGGGGATTGTACAAATTTTCTTTCCCCTAATTGTTACGCTCGATAAAATATTCAGCTAGAAACATTCTTTTCCTACTGATTATATTTGATGACCACAACTATTATCATATTCTTGTTTACGCTGAAATACTGTTGATAGTCAAGATCATGTGTTGGAGTACGGTCTAAGCATGTGACGTCAAACTTCTAATATTTAATTCCAACAATCTCCCCTCATACAATTTTGTGACATCATAAGTAACACTTGGTAATCCATACACTTCACTTGAATGAATCAGGAATGTTGTTTGTGTGTTGCGAAATCAAATCTGGAAAAACACCGGTAACTACTAGATCACTTAGATTGCTAGTTAACACTAATTGAATCATTAAACAATCATTTTCAAATTAGTGACCTACGTTCAGCGTTGGCTTGATGTTAGCACTGGTAGGATTTCCATTCATCATCGTGAATACTTTACTTAAGTATCACTATTGAATGTTCCGCGCAATGTCACAAAGACATGCAATGTCACATAGACATATAAGCGACTTTTGTACCTTTTGTATCATTGATGTTTAATACAAATGTACTTTTGTGTAACTATGTGAGATTAGTTTGTTATGATCTCATTGGCATCCTAGACTCAAATTGGTGCTTTTTGGTTTAGTGGTCGGAAGGCTGGAAGCAGACTGCCCATCCTTTTCAATATCAACAATCTCGGAGTGAGATATCAATAGATTATTGCCATTTAAGTCCGTGACAATGGAAACAGAATTTGTTTTGAGAGAATCTTGAGTGGCTAGGAAGGGTTGTACATTGCATCACTGGGTCCATGATGTCTTTCTTCAATACCAAATATCATCTTTGTGATATCCGATAGATTATGTATTGACCCGGTTTCTGCCTAATGTTCGTGGAGGGCTTCTTTCTTTTCACCCTTTACACGTCATTTCTTTTTCATTCTTCAACCCCTTCAATGTCCACCAAGACGTCATTACTATCATCATGTTGTGATTATTCCGATGATAGCTCATGCCTTAGTTGACATTATTCCCATTCTAATTTCTACTTCACATCATACCTAAGGACTTCTATTCTATTTATTTGGAATGTCCCTGGGTAGATCCCTACCTTACCACCTTATTTCTTCTCTTATCATCGTGAGGTAGTTGGTTGTTGGGTATTTAAGATCGAAACCATAAAATTCATTTGGATAATCAATCAAAGTGTTTGATATAAATCAAAACATTTAACACTTTGAAAGTTTCACTTTTGAGAAATACTCCCCCTACACATGTGCATCGATATTCAAAATTATTTTGCACATAGAGGAAAGAGTTGATTAAACTTTGAGTCTTCTAGATCACTTTGTTATTCCAACACAGCTTAAGCATTTTTCTCTATCTTGTTTACAATTTTTCATATAATTTTTTCTCCCTTCAATTATAGCATCTCCATATGATTCGCCGCTTTTGATAGCCATCTCGCGCCCGATTTATATAGCCTATAGGTGCATTTTTATTTCTCCTCGATTACGGGTGGGGGGAGAGGAAACGGACATATAGCATGATTATGTATGGAAACCTCTTAATGTTCATAAATAAATTTCGAAAAATAAATGCGTCAAAGTATGTCGATATCTAAAAATATGATATCGGTAGATTTTTGGCCCTCATTCTATCTGTTAATTCGCAAGGAGGCATATACGAAACCGGGACCCAACTCTTCTAAGATTGCCGCTTATCGAAAATATAACACAAATACCCCCAACATCACTCTCTAATGTAAATCGATTATTCTTCAATAACGACATACATCAACTTTCCTAAAACCTACAACGTCCCCCACACACCACATATAACCTCTTCCCTATATAATCAACCCCCCAAATCCCTCAAACTCTCCCATACAAAAATACCACCCCCACCCCACCACTCACTCTCCTCCTCACCCCCCCCCACTATCATCCAGGAGATACCCCAAACCTAATCAAACTCTCCCAACACCACTCTGTACGGACCCATAATCACGACAAAGCACTCCCCATCATCACATCTTTCCCTTTATACACAATCTTTATTTATATGTAATAGATTTTATCATTCACTTCCCCAAAAACAACAACACCTCCCAATTCCTCAAAATCCCCCGAAAAATCCATTCGACTACCATAATTATCCCCTAGAAAATTCGCTCGTGTCTCAGTGTACGCTCCAGCAATTTTATGAATTTTATTATGAGTTACAGTTGACAGCTGCGCGTAATCGCGACTTATTTGTGTAAAGATGATTAATTGCTCTAGTTTTCGTTTTTTATGTAGTGTGATTAACATGTATAGAGGAACTGTTAGTTTTTTGTAGGATTTAGAATAAAAGTTTATGTTGTGCCAATCTACTCAATCACTCACATGTGTGGCCATTTATAATCTAAAGCACAAACACCCCATCTGGTGTCTTATGTTTTAACCGGTTAAGTTTATTTATAAGCTTTGCCAATAAACTCGTGTGGGTTTCTGTGGAGTATATAAATTTTTGTGTTATGTGTGGAAGAATCGTTTGATGGTATTTGTATGTGCATAGGGCTCAGTCGTTGTATTGTTTCTTGATTAGCTTTGCCACCCCCTCTACATTTCTGTAGCGATCGGGCTCGCGCATATAGCTGCTCTTTAAGTATTCTTGATATTATTAAACAATTTAAATAGAGAGAGAGTTTTAGTTTGTTAATTCGTTAGGCGTTGTAATTGGAGTGATGATCTTTTAGTAGTTTTATAATTTTTCTATTTTGATTTGAAATGAGTTTAAAACATTTTGTGTATTTAGTCTTTTTTGGTTGTGACTCCCAATTAGGTCGCTGAGATTAGTATTACATGTTAATTTAATTATGTTTTATTCAATTGTCAACTTGGTGGGTGGTGTGTGTCTACTCCAATGGTATGGTGGGGTGCTGGTTAGGGTAGGGACCAGGCAGGAAGTCCTTCCCCCTCTACCCTAGAGAAATGTTAGATATAGTGACGTTTTGTCGGATGTGGTGTTTGGGGGGCGTGGGTTGTGAGATCACTTTTGAGATGGAGTGTGCGAGTAGACTTGAGTGGTCACCGAGTGGTTGGGTGCACACCACCTAGTCATAATTCACGCGCTGCTCACTCTATAGATAATGTGTGTGTAAGTAGGGTTGTGACGAGTTTGTAATTGGTGTGGTTGAGGTCTGGGGAGTCTCCCAGAGATATATATGAAGGACACACTCTCTCTCACTATTATGTGTGTGACTGTGTGTAGGGAGAGGATGTTGTGTGTGAGCTGTGGTGTGCTCGGTGATGGAGGAGAGTGTGGTTTTGTGAGTGGTGGTAGTGGGGAGTGTGAAGCGTTGGAGTAGAGGGTTGTGCTCGCGGTGTCTTCGGTTGTCAGGACGATACTAGAGTCGAGGTTGGCGCGTTTTGGGAGTATATAGTGCACTTGTGTTGTATGGGTCTACGGTTTGGGTCTGTTAGGTTCATAAATACCAACTCTCTCTACCCTCGCTATCTCGCGATTCTCGCACTGCGCTTCCGTCTCTACGCGCTTAAACCAAGAGACATATATAGCGTGTGAATATATACTTGTCGTTCGGTGGTCGTAGAGAGAGAGATATATGAGTTGAGTTTAGGTTGGGTATCCACAAGTTATGTCGGCCTCCGCGCGTAGAGAGATATATAGATATGCGCGCTGTGTGTGTGAATAAACCCACACATTGTCAGCTTAGAAACCAAACTGAGAAGTGGAGGTGCGCACACTCTCGCGCGCTCTTGTGTGTAGTTGGTGGTAAGAGGAGTGATGGTGAGGGGTTTGCTCGGGGGAGTGTCTGGATCTGGAAGCGGCGTCGCGATGTATAGAGGTGGGGGTGCGGCGTTTGTTGTTTGGAGTGTGTGTGCATGTGTTGCTAGGTAAGTTTGTTGAGTTCACAACGAGGGCTTGAAACGGGGTTTTCATTTGATACAACCCTCGTGAAGTCAATGAGAGATTTAAATTCCTTTTGATTTTCCATTGAGTTTTGAAACTCGGTGTTTCATGTGGAGTTTTAAATCTTGTTGGTGAAGAAAATTTCCATTTATTGTTACCATTTGATGTATCATTCTGAAAATTCATTTTTGAAGCGTTTGAAAATCTTCCATTGCCTTTTGTTTTTCAAAGCTAAGTCATTCTTGTTTTGCATTGAAAGCATTTCTAATTTGGAATATTTGAAAGTTTTCAAATGAGTTTGCTTTGGTCTCCACACTTGTTTTACTAGTGTAAAACGAGAGTGTGAAGTAACAAAAACTTAATTTTTTCCTTTTAAAGTACTTGTCTTAAATCTCTTTTGAGAAGTAGATGCTTCAAAAGTTTGAATTTCCTTTAATTGGCATCCAACGCGTTTTTTACCGGTGTAATTACAATGAGTGTGCATGGTTTCAAATGGATTATTCTTTGCATTTGAAGGCTCTTGTCTTAAAACTTTTGAGGAAAAAAAATGTTTCAAAATGTTTGAGTTTCTTAGAAAACTTCTATCTTTTGTAAAGAATAGGTTGTAAATGAGGGGAAAACCGTCTTGAAAAACGGTTTTGATTTATTCTACCCATTGTGAAACTTTTCCGAAACACTTTCTTTAGGTTTTGAAGATTTTGAAACATTAATGTTCCATTTTTGCCGATTAAGAGAATCAAACTTTACTTTTAAAGCATTATACGAAGTTCTCAAGTCATGATATTCTTTTTGACAAGAACGGATATCTTGTGATGCCAATTTTGATTCTAAAAACGCAATTTGTTTCAAAAGCTGATCTCTTTCATTGTTAAGTAACGGTGGTTTTCCCAAATTGTAGAATTATCAATCTCTGTTTCCACACGCTTCCCTTTCAGATTTTAAAGTTGAGTCCTTAAGTGATTAATTTCTTTCAAAAATTGATCTTTTTCGGCTTTAGAATCATCAACCTTACGAGCCAATTGTCATTCAAGAACAACTTTCATTTTTTTTAAGCTTTTTCAAAATACGCCTCACAATTTAGGTTGTCTGTTCGACAATTCAAGCTTGACATATCAAATCTTTTGATATGATGAGTTAAAACCTTTTTAAAACTCGTTCTAAACAAGACGCTGATAACTTTATTCAGCAAAATTCGGTGTTTCTACACTTCTCAATCTACCAAAAACTTTGGCTAGGTTTGTCCAGGATATTTAATCCATCAAAATGGGTATCTCAAAATATATCATTACAGATCTTATGACTGGTATAACCGCGTTATAGGGAAAGTCTCATTATAGTGAAAACCTCAAGAAGAAAGTGTAGTCGCGTGAGTATGTTTGTATAAGCTTCTAAATGTCCGAGGATGGAGTCTCGTTTCTACTATCTGTAATGTTCGATGATTTACATCAACGTGGCTTATGTATGTAAGTACCCAACTTACTTGGTAGTACTGCCCGAAATGAATAGTCCAACTATCTGTTTCGTCGATAGGTATCTATCTCGTTTAAGGGGAGTTGCATTACCTATTGGATAAAGTTGTATCAGTCGGGACCGCTCCAGGACCCAACAGCAGCGATCACAACGTCAATACTATAACAAATGGTGATGGGATGCAGAGGGTGAGGACCCTCCGAGAAACAATACCCCCAGAATAAAGTTCAATAAATGAGAGGAGCTCGCGAGAGAGCTTATGCGATAGACGGCGGATTATGGTACTTAGTCGCTAGTTCGATGAATCAGCTCCATTAGCTCAAGTGTGTAACAAGTCTGTTAGTTCCACCGACAGTTCATGTTTGCGAGGATTGGCAATGGCAAGATTAATAACTCAAGGATGAGATAAGGTAGTTCCAAGTGAGGCCTTAAGATTCTGTGGAATGGTAGAACACGATTGTGTTTCTAGACCCTTTTCAACAGATTCTGGCGATTTTCGAATTTAGGTTCATACTCGTGTCATATCGGATACCATTAAGCCCACTCATTTATAATTCATTATTTGCATAAAGAAGCGTCCTAATTTATGTAAATAATCAATTGATAAACTTATGGTTCGGTGATTTATAATTTATTTATTTAACTGAAGAGGCGTCCCAATCCTTTCAAATAAATAAATCATAAATCATCCTACTTAATAATTCCCGATGCAATACGCGTACCCACATAACTTTCAATGTGATAGATGACATGACGATGCATGTGCTCTAATGAGTATGGGACGAGTGTTCCAAACTCGTCTTTGGAAGCTGGGAGTAAAAACTGTCAGGCGAGATCAATATAGAGTTCAAGATAGTTAATGAGTACCTTGGTTAGAGTAACCCAGGTAAAAGTCTCGATGAACCAGTCAACATAATAATTATCATATAAATCCTCCTATTACAAGTCCCGCCTATACAAGACTTGTAATACTTAGATTTATACATAATCCCATGTAACCAAAAATTATAACGGTCTTCGTGTAATACAATATAGTATAAAGCTATGAAGAAAATTAATGTCCTTAGAGACCATTGTTTAACTTACAATGCCCGAGGACGAAATGAAACCATTGTGCAACTCACAATGTCTAAGAAGTAAAATGAGACCATTGTATAACTCACAATGTCTGACGAGTAGAATGAGACCATTGTATAACTCACAATGTCTGACGAGTAGAATGAGACCATTGTATAACTCACAATGTCTGACGAGTAGAATGAGACCATTGTGCAACCCACAATGTCTTAAAATATTCTGGTATTTATATAATAACTCTTATATAAATAAGCGTACGATATACGCAAAAGATGTAAGCATATATATTACATATATGTATGTCATGTAAGCACTTAAGGTAACAAAGTACTGTAGCACTAAGCAGTACGTGTATGCACTTTGAACATGTTTGATGTGCTGAAATGTTTGTGAAAAACAGGTTATAGTCTAGGATCAAATATGCAACCTTGTTCTCTATAACCTTGGCTTGATTGCCAATCTGTAACACCCCCAAAAATGTGTCGCAGCGGAAATATGTCAGGGGGCGTTACTTCATAATACAATCAGCCAGATACAGAGAACGACTCTAAAATGTGTCGTTTGAAAAGTATCTCGTTGATTTCTTTGAAAATTGATTATAACATTTGTCCCATTATTGGCATAACAATGAAAAGCTTGGAAATAGCCACAAGATTTGAGCATTTGTATGTAATGTAGAAATCCATAAATGAAAAAATCTTGTACATAATTGACTCCATGCACATCAAGGTAAGCTAAGCATCTAATTAACCTGAGAAAAACATGCTTTAATAGTGTCAAGCATTAAAGTTGGTGAGTTCATAGAGTTTTGTAAGTATAATGTAAATGTTGGAATCCAAAGATTTATAAAGTATGTGATTATTTCAATCCTTGTAATAATCGCCAAAAATGTAAGAGTAAATGTAGAACCAAAAGAGTTTAGTGTTTATTGCTTCGCTGCAATATGATGAAACATGTTCAGAAATTAGTAATGTTCAATAAGTAGTATGGACAGTGAGATCGTTGATTTTCCAAAATGTATGGGTCTACTATAACAAATACAGTACCACATAAATAATATCTACTGTTGCACTAAGCTCATGACACTGAAGCTCGACATATATGTATGCAATTTAATGCAAATAAAGGGCCATGTAGAGTGGTTCAAAACCCGTAAACATCAAAAATGTTCCGACATGTATGCATTTGTTGTTTCAGTACAGTCAAAACTAGTGAGCGCTACTCACCCGAACAGGGATGTCAATCCCAACTAGAATCTATTTATTACAACTCGCGCTTCTTAACGGTCCTTCCGGTCAAGAATTTACAGTTGTGATAATGGCAAGGTGGGTTAGTTACTTAGGCAAACACGTAAACAGGAGGTGATAACCGAAAACACTTGTGTCCAAAATAAAAACTGTTGTATTTGTAAATAGCTTTGAGTACTTAAATCGCCTTAAGTAGAAACGAGTGGATATAATAAGTATCGAGTTGTAATGAGTATGTAACAGGTTGGGGTATTTCGCATGTATTCTCCCCCGAGATTTGTCAAATCAATGTAAAGCCAAGTGAAAGAGGGCTAAAAACTCCCACCATCGATGATGAAGAACGATTGGCGGGAATGCCGCATTTAAAAGGCGCCAGACAAACGAAGATGGACCGGCCTCGACCAAGAAGATGTAAAAACTAATCTTAACAGCTAGTCCCCTAGCCTAGGATAATGCGTTTGGATTCTTTTCCGATAATGATTACATCAACGCGACACGTTGATAAAAGATTTAGATTTAAAGTTGTAATAGTTTGGTGGTTGGTTAAATAATTAATTCAAAGGTAAACGTAAGGTGTGTAATATATTCCGTATATATTACATAATGAAAAATGACCAAGTGCATAATCCACATCGTGAATTATATTACAAGTTACCACACAAAAGAGTAAACTCGAAGCGTATTTAGTACACGCAATGTGTTACGTCCGAAAGGTGACAATTAAAATAAGGTCCAATTATATAATACTTTCCAAGTATTTATATAATAAAGATGATATAAATAAAAGAAACCAAATGATTCGACACGCGTCCGAATATCCCCAAATAATTTAACAGAAAGTTCCTTTATAAAAATAAACGCACGTTTTAAAGTTGTGGACTAAATAAATGAAATTTCTAAAATTATAGTTTACGTTTGTTTATTGGGTCTTCACGATTTAATAATTCTTAAGACCCTTTCAAGATAATAATTAAAGTAGATTTGTAAAAATTTACTAAACGTAGCAGTTTATAAAAATCTCGGCATGACCTATTTGTTTATTTAAAGTTTTCCATATCAACAAAAGTTAATCATTTTCCCTCAAATCAATACATGTTGCAAACCCAAACACATCTTTTAATAGTTATTATAAACACAGAACCAGAAATAATAAATAAAATATTTATTTAACCAATCACCAACTTAGATCCGGTTTAATATATAAATGTATATATGAAATCTTTTTAAATGTTATTATCTGATTTATTCGATTTATATAAATTAAGACACACCCTTTGTGTATACCTTGTTATACCAAACGCACCCTTGAGGGTTTTCTACTAAACCAAACACGCCCTTATGGGTTTTCTTATGCCAAACGCACCCTGTTGGGTGTTAACAACCAGAAACAAACACCCCTTGTGGTGTTATATGCTAAACCAAACGCACCCTTGCAAAATTTACACAGCCAAACGCACCCTGTTTGGCTGTCCCGAAACAACAAACCAACCGCCCCTTGTGGGCTG
This sequence comes from Tanacetum coccineum, assembly GCA_026074375.1. Taxonomy (NCBI): domain Eukaryota; kingdom Viridiplantae; phylum Streptophyta; class Magnoliopsida; order Asterales; family Asteraceae; genus Tanacetum; species Tanacetum coccineum. The sequence continues at coordinate 55,356 of BQNB010025068.1, forward strand.
CTGTTAAACCCGCAACCAAACGCACCCTACTCGGTGGCTGTTGAGCCAAACGCAGCCTAGCTGCAGCCCCGGAACCAAACGCGCCCTTATTGTGTTTTTCTTATACCAAACACACCCTTGTGTGTTAACAACCAAACCCGAACGCCCCTATGTGGGCTCGAGATAGCCAAACACGCCGGCTGCGTTGGGCAACCAAACGCACCCTTTGTGTTGCGAAACCCAAACCCGGACGCACCCTAAATGGCTGTTAACCCATGAACCAAACGCACCATTTTGTGGTAACATTAAATCGAACACACCCTGATTGGTGCAAACCACGAACCCAACGCCCCTTGTCGCATATACAACCACACGCACCCTGGTGGTATTGATAAGATGGTGATGACGAGGTAATAGTGAAGTCGGTTGGTGGCGTTGGCTGGAGATGAAAGAGGAAGGTGATGGTGTGGTGTCGTGGATGAGATGATGTTGACGAGGATGGTGATGAGGTGGTGATGAGGATGATGTATAGGGATGATGATGGTTGTGGTATGGCCGGCGTTTGGGGTGGCCGGAAAAGTCGGCCGGAGATGGGGTGGCGCCGGATTTGTTATAGAGAGGAGAGGATGGAGATGAGAGGCTAGGTTATAAAAATGAGAACCCTAATTTCTTATAACTATATATTATAAAGTTTCAAAAAAAATGACAAGTGTATGATACTTGAGGGTTAGGGGTGAAAATATTTCCACAGGGACCTAAAGCGTAACTTATGAGTAATATTTTGTAAAATAATTGTTCGGGACTCGTTTGGGCAAGTTAACGGATGATTCAACGCACGAAACTCGCGCCATTGTTTTCTAAATCATTTTCCTGATAAAAATAAGTATTCACCCGACAAATTTTCGTGTGGCAAGAGCCTATACGGTTGGCAACAATGAGAAGAAACCATATAATGGACTGTTGCCTCTCTGTAACAAGTGTAAGTTTTACCATGAAGGACCATGCACAGTGAGATGTGAGAAGTGTAACAAGGTTGGGCATTTGACCCGGGATTGTAAGGTCATAATCTCTACTACTTCAACTCAAAGGGGTCAAGCAGTGAATCAGAGGGTCGTAACTTGTTTCGAGTGTGGAAGGCAAGGACACTACAGAAGTGATTGCCTAAAGTTGAAGGATCAAAACCGTGGAAACAAAGCTGGAAACAAGAATGGAGTTGGTGAAGCAAGAGGGAAAGCATATGTGCTAGGTGGAGGAGACGCTAACCCCGATTCAAATGTCGTCAAGGGTACGTTTCTTCTCAACAATCATTATGCTTTCATATTATTCGATTCGGGTGCCGATAGAAGTTTCGTATCGACTACATTTAGTACTTTGCTTGATATAACCCCTGATACTTTAGACGTTAGCTATGCTGTCGAATTAGCCGACGGAAGAATTTCTGAAACCAATACCGTGCTTAGAGGTTGTACGTTAGGATTATTAGGTCACCCATTCAATATTGACCTAATGCCGGTAGAACTTGGAAGCTTTGACGCCATCATCGGCATGGATTGGTTAGCGAACCATCATGCGGTGATCGTTTGCGATGAGAAGGTCGTGCGGATTCCCTATGGAGATGAAGTTTTGATAGTCCAAGGTGATGGAGGCAGTAGAAGAGAGAAGTCGAAGTTGAGCATTATATCGTGCACAAAAACTCATAAGTATGTTGAGAAAGGATGCCTAATTTTTCTGGCACAAGTAACGAAGAAGGAAACCGGAGACAAGTCGGAGGAGAAGCGACTTGAGGACGTGCCGACTGTACGGGACTTTCCGGAGGTCTTTCCAGAGGACTTACCTGGATTACCGCCAACGCGACAAGTCGAATTTCAAATTGACTTGGTCCCTGGTGCTGCACCTGTGGCACGAGCTCCGTATAGATTAGCACCGTCGGAATTGCAAGAATTGTCTACTCAATTACAAGAACTTTCTGACAAGGGATTTATAAGACCGAGTTCCTCACCCTGGGGAGCCCCGGTCTTGTTTGTCAAAAAGAAAGATGGATCTTTTCGGATGTGTATCGATTACCGTGAACTGAACAAGTTGACTGTGAAGAATCGATATCCACTTCCGAGAATCGACGACCTGTTTGATCAGTTGCAAGGATCAAGAGTCTACTCTAAGATCGACCTGAGATCTGGTTATCACCAACTCAGAGTTCGAGAGGAAGACATTCCAAAGACAGCATTTAGGACACGCTACGGTCACTATGAGTTTCAAGTGATGTCGTTTGGACTGACCAACGCACCGGCGGTATTCATGGATCTGATGAATCGGGTGTGCAAACCGTACCTAGATAAATTCGTGATCGTTTTTATTGATGACATCTTGATCTACTCCAAGAGCAAAGAAGAGCACGCAGAACACCTTAAGTTAATTTTGGAGTTACTTAAGAAGGAGGAATTGTACGCCAAGTTTTCGAAGTGTGAATTTTGGCTGTCGAAGGTACAATTTCTTGGTCACGTGATTGATAGTGAGGGCATTCACATGGACCCAACTAAGATTGAGTCAATCAAGGATTGGGCATCACCAAGACTCCGACAGAGATTCGTTAATTTCTAGGTCTTGCTGGCTATTACCGACGATTTATCGAAGGTTTCTCAAAAATTGCCAAGCCTATGACGAAGCTGACTTAAAAGAACGTGAAGTTTGATTGGAGTGAAAAGGCAGAAGCTGCATTTCAACTGTTGAAGCAGAAGTTGTGTAGTGCACCGATTTTGGCTTTACCCGAAGGTAGTGAAAACTTCGTGGTTTACTATGATGCTTCTCGTAAAGGATTAGGCGCAATTTTGATGCAAAGGGAGAAGGTCATAGCCTACGCGTCACGCCAACTTAAGATTCATGAGAAGAATTACACTACACATGACTTAGAGCTTGGAGCTGTAGTGTTTGCTCTCAAAATGTGGAGACATTATTTGTACGGCACAAAGTGCATTGTGTTCACTGGTCACAAGAGTTTACAACATATTCTAGATCAGAAAGAGTTGAACATGAGACAACGTAGATGGTTAGAGTTGTTGAGTGATTACAACTGCGAGATACGTTATCATCCGGGAAAAGCGAACGTGGTGGCGGATGCCTTGAGCTGAAAGGAATGGCTTAAGCCACTACGGGTTCGAGCTTTGGTTATGATGATTAGTCTAAACCTCCCTGTGCAGATTTTAGAAGCTCAGGTTGAGGCGAGAAAGGAGGAGAATTATGAAATAGAAGATCTGTGTGGTATGATTAAGAAGCTAGAGCCACGTAATGATGGAACGTTGTGCTTAAATGGGAGAAGTTGGATACCTTGTCGAGGTAATTTAAGGGAACTGATTATGCGTGAGTCGCATAAGTCAAAGTATTCGGTACATCCTGGATCGGACAAGATGTACCAAGATTTAAAGAAGCTGTATCGGTGGCCGAATATGAAGACTGAGATTTCCACCTACGTCAGTAAATGTTTGACCTGTGCCAAAGTCAAGGCCGAATACCAAAAACCATCCGGTTTGTTGGTTCAACCCATGATCCCAGTATGGAAGTGGGAGAACATTACTATGGATTTCGTAACTAAGTTACCAAAGACATCAACTGGTCAAGATACAATTTGGGTAATTGTTGACCGACTCACGAAATCTGCTCATTTCTTACCAATGAAGGAAACCGACACAATGGAGAAGTTGACGAGACAATACTTGAAGGAAGTAGTCTCGAGGCATGGAGTGTCAATTTTGATTATTTCTGATCGAGACAGTAAGTTTACCTCTCATTTATGGAAATCACTGAACGAAGCCCTAGGTACTAAATTGGATATGAGTATGGCTTACCATCCATAGACTGATGGTCAGAGAGAGAGAACCATCCAGACTTTAGAGGACATGCTACGTGCTTGAGTGATGGATTTTGGGAAAGGTTGGGATAGACACCTACCTTTGGTGGAGTTTTCTTACAACAACAGTTATCACACTAGTATCAAGGCTGCACCATTTGAAGCTCTCTACGGCCGAAAATGTAGATTGCCTATTTGTTGGGCCGAGGTTGGAGACGCTCAGCTTACTGGTCCGGAAATTGTTCATGAAACAACTAAGAATATCATTCAAATCAAAAAGAGAATTCAAGCTTCCTAAGATAGGCAGAAGAGTTATGCTGATAGGAGGCGTAAGCCATTATAATTTGAGGTTGGAGACAATGTCATGTTGAAAGTGTCGCCATGGAAAGGGGTGATACGTTTTGGCAAACGGGGGAAGCTGAACCCTCGTTATATAGGACCTTTTAGGATTATTGCTAAAGTAGGAACGCTTGTTTATCGACTTGAACTTCTAGAGCAGCTAGGCCGAGTTCATAGTACTTTTCATGTTTCCAATCTGAAGAAGTGTTTCGAAGACGAACCCCTAGCTATTCCGATAGAAGAAATCCAAATTGATAACAAGCTAAATTTCATTGAGGAACCAGTTGAAATTATGGACCAAGAAGTTAAACAGCTGAAGCAAAGCCACATTCCAATTGTGAAGGTCCAATGGAATACGAGGCGAGGGACCGAGTTTACTTAGGAGCTCGAGGACCAAATGAAGAAAAAGTACCCTCACCTTTTCGTTAATCCTGATTCCACGTCTTAAGCTTTGAGAACAAAGCTTCTTTAACGAGGGAAGAATATCACACCTCGAGAATTTCCGGTCAATATTTTAAACTTTTTCGACAATTATTTTT
>BQNB010025069.1:0-33281 GCA_026074375.1 Tanacetum coccineum
ATATATATTTTCGATCGCGTGGGCTGTTAGCCACGGCGCGAGAGTGCTTGGCGCGAACCACGAAGTGGTGCGCCATGGCTCAATCTCGCGCCATGGCTTGGCACGAAGCCATAACACCACCACTCCCTCCCCTTCGTAGATGATGATTTGCTTGAAATCAATATTATAGAAAATCAAGATAAAGACTTAGAAGTCAAGGAAAATGAACCATTAAACAAAGAAATTACCAACATCAAAGAGTCTAAAGATCATCCCATTGAAACCGTCATAGGAAGTCTCAATCAAAGAACTCTAAGATCTCAAGTTCAAAATCAAAGCAATTTTTTTTGTTTTGTCTCCTCCGTAGATCCCAAAAACATTAAGGAAGTCATACAAAATGAAAGTTGGTCTATGGCTATGCAAGAAGAACTAAATCAATTTAAAACAAATAATGTATTGAGTCTCGTTCCCCCTCCTAAAAACCAAACCATCATAGGTACAAAATGGGTCTTTAAAAACAAACTTGACGAAAATGGTATCGTGTCTAGAAATAAAGCAAGACTAGTAGCACAAGGATACAATCAACAAGAGGGAATAGACTTCGATGAAACCTATGCCCTTGTGGCAAGATTAGAATCTATAAGAATTCTTCTTGCGTATGCGTGTGCTCATGACTTCAAACTTTTTTAAATGGATGTCAAAAGTGCTTTCCTAAATAGTTTTATAAACGAAGAAGTATATGTATGGTATGTGCCTAAATACACATATCATTTACCTTTAAAACCGGACTTAAATGACCAAAAACGTACCAAAAATACTTTGTATTTGTATGTTTTCATCTATATTGTGCAGGAAAAGGATATCCGAGAAAAGGATGAAAAATCAAGCCAAAAACGACAAAACCGAGCACGGAATGGAAAAACGTGAAAAGACAAAGTCAAAAAGTCAAAGTCAACCAAAAAGTCAACTAAGTCTAAGTCAAGTCAACAGTCAAAGTCAAAGTCGAAACCGAGGAAATATTATATGGGCCCACCCGTACCCATCTAATGGGCCGAGTCAGCCCATTTAAATATTATATAATGACAATTACAATTATATAAGCCAAAGTCCTTTAAGAGCCCATAACCCTTTTTAGCCCCTCATAACCCATACAGCCCAAACCATTAAGCCCAAATCCTTTTAACAAATGTTAGCCCTATACCCCTTTGACATTAACTCTGTTAGTCCTTTGGGGACTAACCTTGCAAACATAAATAACAACTTGAGGGGCCAAATCTGGCAAGTCCCCTAAACTATTACACCACTTGGACTTTGTATGCAAACAAAACATATATATTAAAGGACTAAACTTGCCATCCCCCAAAAAATTATACCCTGTATAACCTTAAAACCATCTTTCCTGCCCAAAACAAACCCAGTACTATTCACTGTCTTCCCCACCTCGTATACTGTTCCTACAAACAAAATGTCACTCTCAAATCCATTCCCACATCACATGGACCATTATCCACCTTGGCAATCCTTCAAAGTCCCATTGGCTAATGAAAACGACAACAAGATCAAGGGTTTGGATCATATGACTTAATGACCAAGATAATTCAAGGGCTGAGATTGTTTTTTGGATCCCTCTCACAAAGAAAACACAAGACTTGAGCTCTCTCTCTGAAGAAACACACAAGAGGACCAAGACTTAGTATAAAATAGGTTAGCTTAGTTCATTTGTTCGGGTTGAATTTTATTTAAGTTAAAAGCTTGTAAACAACAATTTGTACCATTTTAATTACTGTCCTTTTATTTACATGTCATTTTAATTACTTGTCATTTAAATACTTGCTTTGTAATCTCTTTTAAGTTTATGAAATTTTAAAGTTTTCCTTTAATTATCTGTCATTTAACTTCCTTGTCTTTTAAATACTTGGTTTTAAGCTCTTGCTTAAGCTTTTGAACCATCAAAAGTTTGTTTTAAATCCTGTTTAACTTTCTGTCAAAAAAAATCAAAAAATCACAAAAAAAAGAAAAAAAATCTGTCAAATCAAGAAGCAAGATTTATAAGGGATGGCCTTGGGTTACAGCTTCATGGGAAGCACATAGAAAAGGTTTCTAAGCTTTTTGAAAGCTTATTGTCTTGCCATAAGCATAGGACCTGTGTAAGTTTCCTTTTAGAATTTTTGCTTATTTTTACTATTCATTTGCTTATTTTGTGCTTATTATTGCTTGTTATGCTTATTCATGTGAGTTATGCTTACTTAGGCTTATTTGATGCTTAAATGTCTTTTGATTGTGTTTTTATCTGAAATTGTCCAAATTGTGCTTAAACTGCTCATTCCTTTATTGCTTTTTAAAGTGCTTATTATGTGTTGAAATTTGTTCATCTTTGCTTATTTATCATTGCTATTTATCTATCTTTAAATATCTGTGCTTAAATCAGTTTAGTTTAGCTTTAAATATTTTTTTTACATCTTAAAGGGGTGTTTGGGTCAAGGGTGAAAGTAGGTCATTTAGGTGTAAAAACCTTTTGGGTCAAGATGTCATCTTTAACAAGCATTCTTGAGTTGAGTTTTATCAATTTTTCCAAGATTTTAAGTCTTTGAGTCTGTTTTAGAGTTTTTTAAGTAGCCTTAAAAACTGTGTGTTCAAAACTGTGTGACTTAGCTTATTTGATTAAAGTTGTTTGAACCATCTTTTGACTCTAGTTTTTGAGTCCTTTTTAGTGTTAAAATACATTAGTTAAGTGTCATTAGGTTTTCTTTGGTTTTTACTCAAAATCTGTCAATCCATTAAGTCCATTTTTCAGTTTTAAAATAGCTTTTTCATTATCAAATTTCAGATAGTAAAAATTATATTTAGCTTTTAAAACTTTGAGCATAAGCTCTTTTGGAGTCAGTCTCCATCTGTTTTCACTTGCTTTTAATTTTTAAGCTAGTTTTCCAGCTTAATTATAGGCCTGCTAATTGCCCTTTTGAAACTGAAAAAACCAAAAAGAGTAGCATCCTGTGCAAACCCCTTTTTCCTTCACCTTTTTAGCAGCTTATTTTTATTTCAAATTTCATTTTCTTTGTTGTTTTAGATAGCCACCTAGCTGTGCTTTAAGCCCATATGGCCCTCCAAGCCATAAGGATCCTTATTGGGGCTTAAAAATAAGCCCCAAAGTTGCCCCTTGTGGCTGTTGGTATGCAGATTTAGGCTAAGTGGCTTATTGCTTATCTGAGTTGCTTATTGTTTTCCATTGCTTCTTTTTGCTTATATGTGCTTATTAAGTATAGTTGTCCTTCTGTTTTAGCTTATTTAGGTTTTGCCTTAGCTTATTTGCCCTAGGATGCTTAACAATTAGCTTTTTATAGCCTTAGAGTAAAATAGTTAATACTGCCAGCTTATTTCACCTTTTTATGTGCTTATTTCCATTTTCATAAAAAGTTGCTTTTTTAATTTTGCTTATTTTTTCTAGTTTTATAAGTTTAAAAAAAAGAAAAAAAATAGTTTTTGCAAAAAGGGAGGCCAAGGACTCGAACCCCAAACCTCCCTTATAGGCACATACTCGTCCTACACTCAAACACACAATACCAGTGGCACAAGTATGACCATCTGGTATTGTTGTGCAACATTTATTTTATATTCTTGTTTTTTCAGTTTGTGCTATAAGCTCATTTTAGCTTATTTCTGGCTTATTAGATAAGCCACTTTTACAGCTTTTATTTTTCATAGAACCAGCATCCTTCAAGCTACTTTTCCTTATTTTTTCAGAATTTTCCATTTAAGTTTAATATTTTTAATTAATTTTTCTTTTTGAAATCATTTTTAATTCATAAAAAAATTATTAAAAAGTCAAAAAAATATAATTCTTTTTTTCAAAATTTTCTTTTATCATATTGCACTTAGTAAAATTAATTTTGCACTCGTAGAGTTATTTTTGTAAAAATTTAGTTTTTAAAGAACGAGTTTAAGTTCCGGTTCTCGTTTTTAGCTTTTAATCACTTTTAGCTTTCGTTTTTAGGTTTCCCTTACTCGTTTTTGCATTTTAATTGTAGAATTAGTAATCCAATCCCAAATCCAAAAAATCCTTAACCATTCAAATTACGCGATCACAAACGTCTTCGATTTTCAATTTGCACCTCGAGAGGATTACGTCTTTGGGTAGGTTTTGAGGGATTGTGCTTTGAATAAAAGCAAATCTTTTAAAAGCCTCTTGGAATACTTACTATTTGATTTTTATCCTTACGTATTTATACTTATATATTTATTATATATATTTATATATATACAAAAGGGTGAGATCATCAACCAAGATGAACTGAAGCTACAACCAAGGGCCTTCTTCAGGATCTGTACCACTACATGAACTGAAGTGAAGATACTTCCCAATCTTCCAAGGACCTGAAGAGCTGACGCTGAAGAAGCTTCAACGAATCAAACTGGAAGACTTCAGCTTGAGTAATACATAGGGGATTTTATGTTTAAATCTACTGAAAGACTGAAGGGCTTAGGAACTGAACCCAACAGTTCCAACTGAGTTGGAGTCATACATCTCATACCAATCCTATGAACTAAATACTCAAACCTTTCTTTTGGAAGGGCTTTTATAAAAATATCAACAAGTTGGTATTCCGTCCCAACAAAGTAAAGTTCAATGGTACCTTTTTCAACATGCTCCTTGATAAAGTGATACCGAATGTTAATGTGTTTTGTACGTGAATGTTGTACTGGATTGCAAGATATGGCAATTGCACTTTGTGAATCACAGTATATTGTTATCTTATTGTACTAAAATCCATAATCCAGCAGTTGCGTCCTCATCCAAATTACTTGAGCACAACATGCAGATAATTATACGTACTCAGCTTTAGCAGTTGACATTGCTGTACAATCTTGCTTTTTCGACGACCAACTGACTAGCTTATCTCCCAGAAATTAAATACCTCTAGATATACTTTTACAATCATCATTACACCATCCAAGGTCTGCATCTGAATATGCAATTAGCTCAAACCCATAATCCTTCGAGTACCATAGACCCATGTTAATCAAAGTATTCTGGGTTTGAGCTAATTACATATTAGTTTTTCAAATCTTTTTGCAAACACTGGTTTTGTTGACCTAAAAATTATGTCATCGACTTAGATTTGAACTAATAAAATATCATCCCCGTATCTTCTAGTAAACAATGTCGGATCGACAATACCTTTTGTAAAATGGTGTTCTAATAAGAATGAGGAAAGCTTGTCATACCAAGCTCTAGGGGCTTGTTTGAGACCGTATAGAGCTTTCTTAAGACGATATACGTGGTTCGGAAAGTTTGGATCTACAAATCCATTTGGATGGCGAACAAAAACTTCCTCTTTTAGTGGACCATTTAGAAATGCCGTTTTGACATTCATTTGATAAATAGGAAAGTTCTTGTGAGCCGCGTATGCCACAAAAATTATGACAGCTTCAAGTCTTGCAACTGGTGCAAAAGAGTCCTCAAAATCGATTCCCTTCTCTTGACGATATCCTTTGTAAACTAAACGAGACTTGTTCTGAATAACCATGCTTTCAACATCAGTCTTATTTTCCCAAATCCATTTAAATGCGATTATGTTTATGCTAATAGGACATTCGACAAGTTCCCAAACATCAAGGCGTTTGAACTGGTTAAGCTCATCTTGCATGGATTCAATCCAGCTGGCATCAAGCATAGCTTCCTTGATATTTTTTGGTTTAATTATACTCACTGTTAATGCGTACATACAAACTTCTGCATCAGTTTGAAGTCGATTTCTTATCATTACAGGTTTTGCGGGATCACCAATCACTTGTTCAATTGGACGATTCTTAGTCTACCTATCACTTGAGCGATGTTTTTGATAAAACTCGTGCATATTTGATAGATCTTGATATGTTGAAGATGACTCAGCTTCTTCGAACATAGGAGTTAGAGGTGCATTGTAAAACACATTTCCATCAAAATCTGCAACGTCTTCTTGAATGAATTCATTGACATTTTCATTCAAGACTGGAGAGTTTGGTTCAGTGGAAACTTGTTCGGCTGACGAAGATACTATTTGAGGAGCTTCATCTTCTTCAACGACGATTGACGATGATGAAGAAGTGTGTTCGTTATCAAGAGTATTTACAGCGAAATTATCTGACACTTCTTGTGAACTCGTCGCATAGTATTCTTCTTATGGAGGACCAAATAAATTATCCAAGTCTGGTTTTGAAGGTGTTGATTATGAATCTTCTGATGAATCTTGCAAATTCGTGTAGTTCATTCTGGGTTCTAAATTGTTGCATTCAGAAGCCATATCTGTGAGTTCATCAAACTTGACATGGATCGTTTCCATTATCTTTTTGGTTCGGCGGTTGTAAATACAAAATACTCTTAATCACTTAGAATAACCAATGAAGATACCAATGTCAGCCTTCGGTTTCATTTTCCCAAGATCATCACGCTCATTTGTTGGATAACAAAGAGATCCAAACACATGAAAGTATTAAATATTATGTTTTCGTCCTCGAGTCAGCTCATAAGGAGTCTTATTGTACCGTGTGTGTACAATAGATCAATTCTGAGTAAAACAAGCAGTAGCAATCGCTTCAGCCCATAGAAATTCTTGAGCTTTAGAAAAGATAAGCATTGTTCGAGCAGCCTCGACAAGTGTACGATTTCGATGTCCAACAACACCATTTTTTTGAAGCGTTCGAGCAATTAAAGTTTGATGAACAATGCCTAACTTTGCATAAAATCCCCATAATTTCTTGTATTTGAATTCGGTTTTGTTATCAGTTCGAATTGTTAGAATTTAAGCCTTTAGATTCCTTTGAACATGATAAACGAAATTGATGATCATATCTGGAGCCTCATATTTGGTATGAAGAAAGCATACCCAGGTGTACCAAGAATAATCATCAACAATCACTAGAATATATTTCTTGCCATTGATACTTGCGACCCTCACTCGCCCATATAAATCCATATGAAGCATTTTGAGTTTGGATTCTGTGCTTCGAACCAATTTTGATAGAAGTGAAGCTTTCTTGCTTTTACCTTGTTCACAGGCTGAACATAGGTGATCTTTGTTATACTTAAATTTTAGAATCTCATTAACTAAATCTTTTGACGTGAGTTGATTAATGGTACAAAAATTCAATTTAGAAAGCCTGCGATGCCATAACCAAGATTTTGTTAATGTGGCTCTGTACATTAAGCACACTAGAGAATAAGTTTCCATCTCAAAAATAGAGATATTGTAAAGATTTGAATCACGAGAACCTATAAGCAAGTCATTACCCTCTAAATTCGGAACATAACATGTGTTTGAATGAATAGCTACATCTAAATCTCCATCACAAAATTGTCTGACCAAAAATAAGTTGTGTCCGAGGCCTTCAACATAATATACGTGACAAATCGTTAGATTGTCTTGAACATAATCTCCATATCCAGTGATTGCAGCGAAATGATCATTCCTGAAGCGAACTGTTCCCATGAATTTCTTAATGAAATTTCTTAGCAGTTGAAGATTGCAAGCCATATGCTTCGTGCATCGCTATAAACAATCCAATAGACGAGCTGAATCACCTACATCACATGAAACAAATGCAGATGGAAGAGTGGACAGTTTGTCTACCCATTTCTTAGTGGTAACTGGTGTGTTAGATGTATAACAAACATGGATACGACTCTTTGTTTCACTTGGAAGTGATTGAGCAGTTTTTCTTTTGGGTGACCAATTAAAAGTTTGTTGGTATTTAAACCATCTCTGCCACTTTTGACTTGTTGCAATTTTGTTTTTCATATAATTGCTAAGTGTTTTACTTTGACTAGAATCAAGAGATAGTGATGATGCACTAAAGACCTTATTTGTTACTTTTGGGGTCTTATCAACACTTAATCTAGATTTCGCAACTACAAAAGTAGCTCCTAAATTCTTAGATTTTGCTGCTACGGGGGTAGTGAATAAGGCTCTCTTAACATTAGAAATCCTAGACAAAGCATAACGAGCAACACACTTTTCATGAGAAAGTAAAAACACATCTTTACCACAAGAAACACAAACAATATTCGAACCGTCATTAACATCATTTACAGTCTTAGAATTTGATACACTTGCATTTGTTTGACATACATTCGAATCCTTTGTTTCACATTTATTAGAATCTATGCTAACACTATGTGATATCTTCTTTTTTTTTTTTATTATGAACATATTGCAGATGAGCTCTAAGATGCTTCTTCAGACTCTATTATTTGATGTAGGGCACTTTGAATTTATCTTCTAACACTAATTCGTACTTTCTACTACTGTGGAATTAGAAAGATGTATGTTAGTTTAGAAATCTGGTGTTTGTGTATAAGATTTGTGTTTCTATACATTACTCTTGTGACTGCATTGCTGTATGTTACGTTGTCAAACCCTTCCGTACAACCATCCTCCTGACGCAGAGTCTCATGGAGTGATGTCAACTAAACCACAAACGAGTGGTTGCTTTACCGTCTTGTTCGTCGCATGTAGTTCTTCCGTCTTTTGGGAACAACTAGTTGTCTTTGGTTTGGTAAAGCCGGACTCATTGGTTGCGGAGCAAGGGGAACGACGAGTGGATTGATTCGCAAGGCCTATATTTCAAGTCTAGCGTTTTCGTCGTTATGGCGCTTGGGATCTCTGTTGGATCGCCACCATCTTGTATGCTACGTCGTCACACAAGGGGAAAAATCATTTCCCATATCATTAGGCGCTTCTAATTTATTTTGGAGATTCTAAATGAAGCATGGCGCATAAATCACGACCTAGCTACTTACTACTCCGACTTATATTATATTATTTATAATAAATTAGAATTCAATTGGTCGAGATAAAAGATACTGTTTTTGTCTTTGATCAATTTTTGGTGTAGGTTGTGAAGTGATGGTTTTGGGGGGTCCTATCTGCCTTGACCTTAGTGTTTGACACGTTCTTAGCCTTGTTTCCTAGGTTTTTGTTGAACGGTGTTACACAGACAAGTTTTCCTAAGGTCTCAGATTTGTCAAACTTAGTGTTCACATGCTTCCTTTTTTCATTTGTCCTAAGCTTATACTTAAGCTCATAAATTGTCATCAAAAGATCTTGATTTTGAGCACGCACATCAGCATAAGCATGTGTATTTTGATTGACATGTTCAATTAATTCATCAACTTCTTATTGATGTTGAGTCCGTGTTGCTTTTATGGAATTAAAAAGCTTTCAAAATTCAAGTTTAATATTTTCTTGTTCTTGAAATAAACAGTTAAGCTTGAGTTTTAAGCAACTCGTTCTCATCATTCAATGTTGACAACTTTGACTTCCAAGAGACATCACAAGCCATTTTCTCTTTTTGATGGAACTACTTCAGGTGGTGGTCCCAGATGCCAAGAAACCATGGAGATACTACTGCTCGAACTAGGTTTGAGAGAGTATTTAAACTTTCCAATGATTCACTGCTCGCAAGAGGTAACACACTTCGAAGTGATGAGGATAGACTTAAACTTGATGAATTGATGGCATTGTGTACCACTTTACAAATAAGAGTTCTTGATTTGGAGCAGACAAATACCACTCAACAAAATGAGATTGATAGTTTGAAAAGGAGGGTCAAGAAGCTTAAAAAGAAAGATAGGTCAAGATCTCATAAGCTGAAGAGATTATACAAAGTTGGTTTGACAACTAGGGTAGAATCCTCTGGAGATGAAGAAAGTTTGGGTGATGATGCATCCAAATAGGGGAGGATTAATGCTATTGATGCAGATGAAGACATTATCCTGGTTAATGTTTAAGATGATGCTGATAATGAGATGTTTGATGTGAATGCTTTAAATGGTGAAGAGGTGTCTGTTGCAGGGAAAAATGAAAAGGTTGTTGAAGAAGTAGTTGATGCTGCTCAAGTTAGTACTGCTATAACAACTGTTACAATAACTACTAAAGAAATTACTTTGGCTCAAGCATTTGAAGCATTAAAAACTTCAAAACCCAAGGTGAAAGGAATTGTTTTTCAAGAGCCAGGTAAATCTACAACAACAACTACAATTTATTCACAACAATCACAGGACAAAGGTAAAGGAATAATAATAGAAGAACCTGTTAAGCCAATGAAGAAGAAACATCAAATCAGTCTTGATGAAGAAACTGCTTTAAAGTTACAAGCTGAATTTGATGAAGAAGAAAGACTTGCAAGAGAGAAAGATAAAAAAGAAAAATAAGCCAATATTGCTTTGATTGAAGAATGACATGATATTCAAGCAAAGATTGATGCTGATCATCAATTAGCTAAAAGATTGCAAGCACAAGAGCAAGAAGAGTTGTCTGATGCAAAAAAGGCTACATTATTTCAACAACTCTTAGAGAAAAGAAGAAAGCACTTTGCAGTTAAAAGAGCAGAAGAGAAAAGAAACAAACTACCAATAAAAGCTCAACAAAGACAGATAATATGTACTTACCTAAAGAACATGGAAGGATACAAGCTCAAAGATTTGAAGTCAAAAGGGTTTTATTTTATCCAAAAGATGTTTGACAGAGCATTCTAAAGGGTAAATACTTTTGAAGACTTTAAAACAGAGTTGGTAAAAGGAAAAGAAAAGAGAGCAGGAGAAGAGCTGATACAAGAGTTTTCGAATTTTGTATAATAGGTTGAAAATCACCGTTGGTAATAACATGCCAAAGATCTAGATCTTTTGATTTAACATATATCTCAAATCTATTTTTCCAATAAATAAAACTATCACTTTCAAAATGTGGTGGTCTTTGCATGGATTGCCCTTCTAGATATTTGTCAGAATCCATAGATCGATCCAAGCTTTAAAATACAGTATATTTTAAAAATCTTGACGACCTTGGCTTCTAATACCAATTGTGGAAACTAGAAGTGGGGTTGAATAGTTTACAGGTTCGTTTTGTTTTTTAAAAGTTTGCTTTTAAAATATTTTGATTCGAGTAGTATGTTCAATCAATCAACAATAAGAATTAACAAAGTAAGTATCTAAACTAATGCTAAATAACAATCACAACAATATATAGAGATGAGAGAATGAACAATCAAACCAAGACACAAAGATTTATAGTGGTTCGGCTACGAAGCTCTTCTTCGACCTACTCCACTCCCCGAGTATCCTACTTGAGATTTCACTATGTCAACAAGCTCCCTTCAGGCGGAGAAAATTGTTTACACGTCGCTTACGTTGTTTTCTGACATTAAGCTAAATGTCGAGTCCTAATCTTAGCTAGAACCAATCTACCACTTTTCAATCACTATACACTCACAAGATCTACACTATCATATATACATACAATCTGAATCACACAATTACAAAATAATTACAATAGAGATTTGATACTTAGAAGAAGAGAGGAGAGATCACTAAATAACAATTCGTTTCTTGGCGAATACGAATGTTCTTCTCTTGCACTTGAATGAGAAAGGAGATATGAGAAAAAAGGATTAGATTACTTGAAACAAGATCTAAGAATGTTAGTGATCAATATGTTTAGAGAGAAAAAGAAGATTTTTAGAGAGAGAAAGTTATCTGAAAATTTCGTGCTAAAAGGTATATTTTTCTGTTAGGAATGGAGTAGTATTTATAGGCAGGAAAACCCAACGGTCACTGGAGGTGTTGAACCCACTTCAATAGATCGAATTCCTTAAGCTTGTTTAAGTTTTAGTTATATTAGATAAATCTAACACAACTATAGTAGAAACTTTGTTTGAATGTATTAAAGATTATGCGGAATCTAATCTTTAATATTAAGAAGAATTATTAATGAAACAGTAAAACAATGAACATACAATTCAACAAATAAGCTCCAATATTATAATAATACGAATACTCTCAAAGTATTAGGGTTACAAAGACCTTGAAGCTAAGAATTATACGTCTAAGATTGATTTTGGTTTTGGTACATCAATCTCTATGCCATAAGACTTCCTTTTATACACCAAGGAGTCCTACTCGGCTTACAATACTTTCCTAAGTATATAAAATCTTTTCTATAAATAACTAATACATATCAAGTAAGCAGTACTGACAAACAGTACTAACTCACACTAACAGTACTAACTTAACACTAGCAATACTAACTACTTAGAGTATTTTCTTGAGCAGTAGTAACTCTTCAGCAACATTAACTTCAAGCAGTCTTTGTACTAGCAGTAGTAACTTTCACTAACAGCATTAACTTTTGTACCAGCAGTAGTAACTACTTAGAATATTTTCTTGAAGTTCATGAGCAACACTAACTTCATCAAAGAAGTATTAACATAAACTTGAGCAGCAGTAATTCCAACAGCATCAAGAAGGCTTTTAATCCCAACAATCCTCTCCTAAACTTTATATTCTTCTTCAAAATCATCAAGTTTCTTCATTTAAAGCTTCATCAACACCAGGAGGATGCTTCCAAACACTTCTTTACTTCTTAAGCTGTTTCATGATCAATTTACACAGTTGATAAGCCATTTCACTTTCATAATCAATTTGAAGCTTCTTTTCCAGCATCATTAAAAGTATAGGTGGTGTAAGAGGATACTTCTTCTCTACCAACATGTAAATCTGCATAGACTGCATCATCAAGGAATGTACTCCACAAGAGTCTTACAACTTCCATTCTAACACTTTGTATCCTTGTTGCAGATTCCATACTTCATCTTCTACATGTGGTTTAAACATTATTTTCATATCATTCCATAACAGATAATCCATGCTTTCCACTGGTCTTGTTAATCCATATCTAGCTTTTACCAACTTGTACAAGTCTTTTAAATATTCTCTGTCAAAACTTTTAAGCATTTGACTAAAGACCATGTACATTTGAGACTTTCCATCAGCTCTTATTATTTGATAATAGCTTTTCTTTCCTTCTTTATGGATCTTTCAGTCAACAATCCTTGGAGACTTAACAGCCAAAGGAATAGCATTGATTGTTACCTCTTCTTCATCTAGAATGATTTCCAAACACTATTTAAGCTCTGTTATTTCTTTGTCATCATCCACCTTTTGCTTCTTTGAACTCTCTTGTATCAGCTCTTCTCCTGCTCTCTTTTCTTTTCCTTTTACCAACTCTGTTTTAAAGTCTTCAAATGTATTTACCCTTTAGAATGCTCTGTCAAACATCTTTTGGATAGAATCAAACCCTTTTGACTTCAAATCTTTGAGCTTGTATCCTTCCATGTTCTTTAGGTAAGTACATATTATCTGTCTTTGTTGAGCTTTTATTGGTAGTTTGTTTCTTTTCTCTTCTGCTCTTTTAACTGCAAAGTGCTTTCTACTTTTCTCTAAGAGTTGTTGAAATAATGTAGCCTTTTTTGCATCAGACAACTCTTCTTGCTCTTGTGCTTGCAATCTTTTAGCTAATTGATGATCAGCATCAATCTTTGATTGAATATCATGCCATTCTTCAATCAAAGCAATATTGGCTTATTTTTCTTTTTTAGCTTTCTCTCTTGCAAGTCTTTCTTCTTCATCAAATTCAGCTTGTAACTTTAAAGCAGTTTCTTCATCAAGTAAACACATTGAACTATATAACTATAAGTTTATTATTTTTTTTAAGTGACAATGTCATTTTTGCAATATATCTTATAGGCTTGTACTAAGCAATGCAACAAAAGCTTCATTAAGCAAATTAACCATGTTGAACACTGGGAAATAACTCCACACAAAATGATGACATATCGAATTATTGAAGTTGAGGTTTCCTCCGTGTCCACTAGAGATTCTCTAGTTGAATTAGATCTCTCTCGGCGATAGATACCACTTGTTATATGTCATGTTTGTATAGTAGTGATCATACGAAAGCTAATAAGAATAGAGGAGAGGAGCTAGAGAGTATTTTCATCATTTTCTAAATTTTCATTTCAAAGGGAAAATAGAAATAGGAGGGAGAAGTGAATTACAACAAATGTAAAGTCTTGTATAAATATCCTTCTTAGATGAGTATTTATACTTATTGCTTATCCTATTCTATTTTCTTAACTTTAGTCAAACCTTGGTCAACATTACTTAACTTTGACCAAGATAGACTTTGTTACATTATAATTACTATTAAAACTATAAAACTAATCAAAACTATACAAAGACGAATTCATTAATAATAAACACTTTTATTGAACCTAACATTACCAAATGGTAAGCTAACCCATATTAGACTTAAACATGTGTATATGTTTGTTGCGTGTGGTGTTTTGTGTTTGCTTGTTATTAGTTGTAGCCAAGAATATCGAAAAGGTAATGCTCTTGACCCATAGATCCCCGCCTAGAAACAAGGGGGAGAAACAATCTAGGGGGAGCACGTGCAAAGATATATACTTTCTACCTCTACCAAGATATCAACCTTCAAGTGAAAAACCGAGATCCAGCCTTTTTGATTTGATGAAAAGGAGAGAAGGAAAGCAAAGAGCTAGAGCTTACGGGAGAGAAGATAAGCTACTAAAGCTTGGTGAAGAACAAGTTCAAGCTTCATCAAATTACAAGGCCAAGATCAAGACGCAAGCTACATCAACGGCATTCTTTATCTTTGCTATGTTTGTAATTTTAATTTGCTTTCAAAATT
The DNA here is from genome assembly GCA_026074375.1 of Tanacetum coccineum. Classification (NCBI taxonomy): domain Eukaryota; kingdom Viridiplantae; phylum Streptophyta; class Magnoliopsida; order Asterales; family Asteraceae; genus Tanacetum; species Tanacetum coccineum. The sequence continues at coordinate 14,505 of BQNB010025069.1, forward strand.
TTATTTTTCATCATCAAAAAAAGGGAGATTGTTGGTGCAAAATTGACTAGGATCTCCTTTTTGTTTTAGTGATGACAAATAAACGTTCACAACACTTAAAATAACAAATGATAGCCAAAATCCAAAAAATCAAGAATTTAATCCTAGCGCACCAATGACGCGTCAACGGGTAGGATAGCACACCAGGGGCTATCTTGATTTTGCGGATTTTGTTTTGTCGGCTTTCCTCTTACTTGACACATGTGGAAACTTCAATAAAGTTATGTACATGATACTTGAGCATTTGGGAACACTCCAAATGAGGTTTAGACTTAAAGAGAAGCAAAAAAAAATCATCTTGTTTTTCAAGAAAATGCCAACTCACTTCTTTTATCAATTGCCTCCAAGCAAGCCTCAAACTTTTTTCTAAACCTAGTATGAATATACTAACATTAAACGAAAGTATTCGTTTAACTTTGATCCTAATTTAAGTTTTTCATAATCACGTAACGGGTTTTACACTCATATAAACTAAGTCAAATGTCACTTTGCGTAAACACATCCTTTCCCGTTATGGGATATGCTTTACTTGAGATGAAAAACACTTAGCTTGTTTGCATCAAAATGATAGTGACCAAATCCATTGTTGATAATCATGGATTAAAGTCTAAATGACTAGTTGAGTTTGTGGTAATTAAAAGTTAATCCTACTTTGATCCTTCCTACCTTTTCCTATATAAATTATTTACAAACTCCCACATGTATACCTTACATGTCACCTACACCTCACTTAATCTCCTATGAACATCCTCCTAATCATTTGTAAACATTTTAAATAGACATGTTACTAAAACATTTCCTGAGGAAGAAAAGATCTCATAGTAAGATAAACTCATTTATTAAAACAAAGTGATTTGAAAACAAGGCTCAATTTTCGTGATTCGAAAACGCCCGTACTATTCAACGAGTCCCTAATCCAATATATATCAAAGACTATGTTAAAAACTTACAGAAATCCACCCTTGACCTAATATTCAATTATCGTATTTTCAATTTAACTTTTTATTAAGTAATAAGAAGTTTTATATTTTGTTAGTTTACATTATATATATCAGCGATTTCATACAATATATGGAGAGGATACCTGCACGAGCCATGGACATATCCCGTGATGACATGCAGCTCTCTTCAGGATTTCGCACCACCGCCGCCGCCGGTCCACCATCAGCCGCCGTCGAAAAATTTTATCGTCCGAACGAGGTTATTCTGTCGAAACCCAAAAATTGATTACTCTCGTCACCACGATCTAACCCTATCCCTACAACCCACGCGCTGAAACCACCCACCGACGCCACCGATTCGTCATCATCATCATACACCACCTCATCACACCAACATCGACATCACCACAGCCGCCAACCCACAAGGGTCTGTGTTTTCTTCCGAGCGCACCAAAAAAAAAGTGTGCATTTAGTTCTTTTATAAAACACACCACAAGGGAGGTGTTGTTCTGATAATCAACGAACCACGACTAGGGGTTTGCGTTAGGGCGCTTGTCCCGAAGCAGCTATGGGGTAGCTGTGGTTTGAATTAGTAGCAACCAAGTGAGTGTGTGTTGGTTTGTTATTAAGGCACCAATAGGTGCTTAGGGTCGGGCAGACACCTACAGTCTTGATGTGCGAATTTGGTTTTAAATAAAACAGCCACAAGGGCCGTCTTGGTATCTGGTTTATACAATAAGGGGGCGTTTGGCTGTGTAAATGAAATAAGGTTGCGTTTGGTTTGTTGGTTACGCCCCGAGAGGGTGCGTTTGGCTGTTAGACAGCCTATAGGGTGCGTTTGGTTGGTTGGTTAGCACCAGCAGGTGCGTTTGGTTGGATTAAAAAAGCACAAAGGGTGCATTTGGTTTAACATAAAGAGCATAAGGGCGCGTTTGGTTTAGCAGTATAACCAAACGGGTGCGTTTGGGTTAGCAGGAAAACCGTATAGGGGCGTTTGGGTTAGCAGTTTCACCAAAAAAGGGCACGTATGGGTGACAGAAACAACTGTAGGGGTGTTTGATTATTATACAAAACGACAAAAATAAGAATATAACCTAAGGTTTTATAAAATATTAAAACTTGATATAATGGAGGATAATGGTTAAATAAAGTGATTATTTATTTATTTTCGGATATATTATATAGTCCCTAACGGACAAAAGTAAAATGGAAACAATGACAAAAACAAATAAATACACTGAAATATACTTGATGTTTTCTATTAAATGTGATTTGGAAATGTTGATTTTGCAACAAAGTCTCTCGACTGGGATCGTTTTATAAACGAAAAGTCAAGGCGAAATGTTTATATACATCTGATATTTTAGAAACGAATCACTAAAGATTCTATTATTTTAGAAACCGATAACGGGACAAGTTATATATAAATAGGAATAATAATTCTGTAATTATACATAACCACCACCAATGAACGAAAAATATACTTTTACAATGAGACAACTATTTAATGACCACGACCCTACGAGGTAAACGAAATAAAAATTCTTATAAAATATTATTTTATATTTTATTAATTAGTCACTATAAGAAATAACATAATAAGTGTAGTAGGTAAAAGCTTATAAAGAGTCGTTTACTTAATCAGTAACCTTAAAACGTATGATTAACTTTGTTTATATGCATGAACTTTCTTATTATAATAAAGTGTTGAATATTAGAAAACTGGTACAAACTAAATGCTTAATTATATTACTTACACTTCATTAATAATAACTTGCAAAGATTATGACCATTACCTATTAATCTATGGTATTGTAATGTCTTTATTATATTAATTCACGGATACGAAATTAAATACAGGTGTTTCATTTTCATAATATATATACGAGATATATTACATACTTTGCGTTATTTTTGATTTATTTTATTTAACCAACCACCAAACTATTACAACTTGGAAATCTAAATCTTTATCAACGTGTCGCGTTGACGTAACAATTCATCGGGAAACCCAAATACATTATCCTAGGCTAGTGGATCTTAGCCGTTAAGATTAGTTGCAACTTCGTGATCGAGCGTTTCGTTTTTTCCCTCCGTTTGTGCTGTGCTTTAATAAGGTAGCATTTTCTCAAATCGTTCTACATCATCAAGGTGAGATCATAGCCCCATGTTTTACTTGGTTTTACATATACTTTTGGGGTGAGAACATGCTTGTTTACAAATGCATTTTTACATGGTTGATTACAAATTGGTTTGTATACTCATTTATATATATCTCGCGTGTGAGATACGATACTTGTTATATTTATAGACGGGCGGGTTATGGAGGTTGAGAAACACATAGCATGGCTTTACAATTTGGACGCAAGAGGAATAAGTTTTTTACTTTATATTAATGTGTTTGCCCTAAGTAGCGTATAAACCCAAATTGAGCCATTATCATGAACTTTCAATTACTAGATTTGTAAGCGCGACTGTTCTTAATAGATCTATTTGTGGATTGACATCACCCGTTTTAGTGTGACAAAGCTATCACCGGAACTGAACGGTAAACCATGTCGAACTAGGGGATGTATCGTGTTCGAACATCAATACGCAATGTAGGCATTTTATTATTGCTATATATTTATGTCGAGCTGTCAGTTATCATAGCTTATGGAAACGAGTCATGTTTTCGTGATGTTTTCATGTAAGTATTATCACGGGGGAAATCTTGCGGTCCTGACACGTTATACATTTTGACAATGCATATCTTGAAGACATATTTGTGATAGTTTATTTATTATCATGCATACTTTGAACGATTGCGGCTCCGAACTTCATACGTATAAATTTGTGACGAATATAAGGGTTGAGAATGGTCATACGCGTTTTGAAGAATCTTTGGTGTAACATTCTTATACTTAAAAACAAATTCCTTATGAAATTACCAAACTTTATGTTGGACGTTTTTTTAAGCATGTTTTTTTTCTCAGTGAATTAGATTGCTGATTAGTCTGATGATGACATTGGAGTCTAAAATGACAAGATTTCATCATGATCTACTTATATACAAATGAACTCAAATCTCGGTGAATCGCATTCAAGCTTTTAATTGTGATGTAATTATTGGACAAATGGTTAGCATCAATTTCAAAGAAATCAATGAGATACATTTCAACGACACTGTTAGAGGTCGTTCTCGTTGGTATATAGCGCTGTTATTATGAAGTATCTCCCCGGACACATTATTTCGACTGGCTGACAAAATTTTGGAGGTGTTACAGAGTTGTGATCTATAGCCACTGGTTTATAGAGAACGAAGATTCAAATTATAACCCAGACTATAACCGTTTTCCACAAACGTTTTGCATCACAAACAAACCATTTTTAAAGGGCATACACACTATTTCTTACTTGGCTTTGGTATACTATTGTTACCTTACGTGCTTTACCTGGACATACAAATGAATATATATAATAATATATATATAATATAAAATTTATATTAAATATAGTATAATAATATATATAAATATATTATAATGAATATGTAATCTTACATTCTTTTTGAGCGTATATCGTACACTTATTTAAATAAGTATTTAATAATATAAATACTAGAACATATCTTGAAGACATTGTGAGTTGCACAATGGTCTCATCTATACCTCAGATCATGTGAATAGGACATGGGTCCTCATTTTACTTACTAAAAACATTGTAAGTTGCACAATGGGCCTTATTTCGTTCTCAAGCATCGATAAGTAAGCAATGGTCTCTAAGAATATTAATTTTGCTTCATAACTTTATACAATAATCGTAGTACGACGTTGGCCTGTCATAATTTTGTTTACATGAAATTATTATCTGAATCAAGTATTACAAGTCTATATATGGGCGTGGACATGTAAATATGATTGATATATAATTGCTATGCTAGACAAAGTCCGTCCATTTCTGAGTTTACATGAGATTATGTGATATTGAAACAAGTATTGACAAGTCCTTGAATGGGCTTACTGTAATAAGGAGGATTTATATGCATGAATTTGCTGATGTTGACTCGTTCATAACGACTTTACCTTAGTTATTCTAAACCGAGTACTCATTAACGATACTTGAAGCACGTATTGATTTCCCTGATAGATTTAACTCCCCGTCTCCGAAGACGATTTTGGAACACTCGTCCATACTCTTTAAGCAGCATGCATCGTCAGTCGATCCATCACTTGAAGTTATGTAGTACGCCGATTGCATAGGGAATGTATTAAGTAGATGATTTATAATCTATTTATTTGAAAGGATTGAGACGCCTCTTCATTTAAATAAATAAATTGTAAATCGCCGAACCATAAGTTTATCAATCCATTATTTACATAAATTAAGGACGCTCTTAAAGCAATAATGAATAAAGAATGAGGTGGGGCTTAATGGTATCCGATATGAAACGAGTATGAACTCGAACCCGATAATCACCGGAATACATTAAAAAGGTCTAGAAACACAACCGTGCCTTACCGCTTAGCATGATCTTAAGGCCTCATTTGGAACTACCGAATCCCATTCCTAAGTTATTACTTTTGACGTTACAAAATCTTTACGATCATGAACTGTTCATGGAACTAAACAAACCTTGTACACACTTGAACTAATGGAGGTCGATTCAACATCGACTAACGACTGAGTACCATATTCCGTCGTCTATCGCATAAGCTTTTCCGCGAGCTCCTCCCATTTGTTAAACTTTATTCTGGGAATATTGTTTATCGGAATGTCCTCATTCTCGGCATCCCATCACCATTTGTTATAGTTATTGATGTTATGGTCGCTGCTGTTGGGTCCTGGAGCGGTCCCAATTAGTGCTGTTCTTTAAATATGTCGTGCTTCATGAAATCAATCATGAAAACTAATTCGACTTGCACTAATCATGTCGATCTAGTTCCTCCAAGTCATACTCACTACATCTCAGCTAGGGTTCATTGTTGGTCACGTACGTCGGACCTCCTCACCAAAGCCAGTCGAAACAATAATAATACTCACCCGTTATTATTACCAGATGTAATTAGCAGCTTGCAGACAACTATCATCTTCATAACATATTACGAATCTCAAAGCTTTCATTCTTGAATCACAAAACAAAACTTAAAAATAATACCTTTTCTGCAGCCAAATTCGTCATAGCATAACTTTTTATCAAAAGCTTATCTTGACGATCGCTCCGGTCAGATTGTAGATATATGTGTGTAGAACCTTCAGTTGAAATTTCGTGACGATCCAACGGTTAACGAATGAGTTATGACCGTTTTACCATGGTTGCCCAGAAAGTGACGAACATAAAAACCCTAAACGGATTTTAAGGATTCTTCTTTGTTCTTCGACCATAAAACCTTGAATCCTAGATATCAAGAGCAACCCGCTCTGATACCACATGTTGAAAATCGATCTAGCTCATCTAGGATATCATAACCATGATCCAGCGGAATAACAAATAAAACAATCATAGTTAAGAACAAGGTGTTACTAATAAACGTTAAGCCTTTCATTGTATTTGATCAGGATACAAAGGCTTACTATACTACTAAGCTACTAATAAGCTAACTATAATCCTAGGCGTCTTACAAAGACTTGACACCTAGAGTACACACACACACCTTTAGGTTTACATTATGAATTGAATGAATCCTAAACCTAGACGCCTACCCCTCTTTATATACTAGAGGGGTTAGGGTTTACAAGACAAGATAAGATCAAATAAAATTAGGAAACTATAAATCAGCATTAAATACTATTTGACTAATCTTCAATCAGCATTAATGTTGATCTTTATCTTTTAGCTGAGCATTAAATACTGTTTGACTAATCTTCAATCAGCATTAATGTTATTCCAGCTTTGTCTTGTAGATCCTCCATCTTTAATATGTTTTGTCATAATCAACTCAAAGTATAATTCCTAACAATCTTCCCCTAGTTGATAATGACAAAACCAATAAGCACAAGCTTCCCTTGAAGCTAATATAGATGAAGAACTTCCCCTGAATCCATGCACTCTTCCCCTTTTTGTCATAATCAAATAGGAGTGCATGTAGATGGTAAAACAAATAAACAAAAATAAGCTTCCCCTTAAACGAACATGTTTACCATCTTTTGAACCTCGAACTTATTAAGCTCCAAACAGTAATCATTAAGAAGATCATCTAGGTGCGCTTCCATCATCCATACTTACGTGACCACGCAATTATCAGCTTAGTTGTATCGTACGACTCTACGAGACTGTAACAATCGTCCACTCGTGTTCAAACTTTCGTTAACACGCGATCAACTGTTACCTAATAGAAAGTAGCCCATGTTCACGTAATTCTGCAAAATGAAATAGTCAATTTATCAAATACGTAGGCGGCACAATGCCTGCAATCTTAAGTGTCCATCAACTTATGTCCATCAAAAGAGTGTCCTTGTCGCATATTTGAACGAAATCCGCTGCACCGAATGTGCATACCCGTTTCAAAGACTATTGCACCAAATGTCATCAAAAAAATAATCACCAATACGAGCCTTTATCCACATCATCGTCCGAGATCCAAACACGTCCAAAAGTGTGTGTCGTCCGATATCTGTCAACACTAGCGGTACATACTAGTTATATCGGACAAAGCAAGCGGTACTATCAAACGGTACAAACTTAAAAACTGCCATTTTAGTGACCAACTTTCTGTCCCAAAACTGTCACAAAGTAGTCACTAAGCTGTCACAACACTGTTGCAAAAACTGTCACTAATCCAATTGCTCCTTCCTCCCAAGCTTTAGTGACACAATTTTCTGTCACTGAGTCGTCGCAGTTTCTGTCACTAACCAGCGGTACAAACCAACAGCCAGCAGTACTAACTCGTTTCTTCTGGCGGTACTAAAATAATACGAGCAGTACTAAGTGAAACAAGCGTGAATCCTTGGCAGCTTTGTACTCTTGTCACAATCACACAATATCTGTTGTTCTTTAAATATGTCGTGCTTCATGAAATCAATCATGAAAACTAATTCGACTTGCAATAATCATGTCGATCTAGTTCCTCCAAGTCATACTCACTACATCTCAGCTAGGGTTCATTGTTGGTCACGTACGTCGGACCTCCTCACCAAAGCCAGTCGAAACAATAATAATACTCACCCGTTATTATTACCAGATGTAATTAGCAGCTTGCAGACAACTATCATCTTCATAACATATTACGAATCTCAAAGCTTTCATTCTTGAATCACAAAACAAAACTTAAAAATAATACCTTTTCTGCAGCCAAATTCGTCATAGCATAACTTTTTATCAAAAGCTTATCTTGACGATCGCTCCGGTCAGATTGTAGATATATGTGTGTAGAACCTTCAGTTTAAATTTCGTGACGATCCAACGGTTAACGAATGAGTTATGACCGTTTTACCATGGCTGCCCAGAAATAACGAACATAAAAACCCTAAACTGATTTTAAGGGGATTTTCATTTGCTTTTAACCTAGCCACGGGATGTGTGGTATAAATAAAAACACTTGTCAAATCTTGACTATGTATAGTGTTGAAAATCGATCTAGCTCATCTAGGATATCATAACCATGATCCAGCGGAATAACAAATAAAACAATCATAGTTAAGAACAAGGTGTTACTAATAAACGTTAAGCCTTTCATTGTATTTGATCAGGATACAAAGGCTTACTATACTACTAAGCTACTAATAAGCTAACTATAATCCTAGGCGTCTTACAAAGACTTGATGCCTAGAGTACACACACACACCTTTAGGTTTACATTGTGAATTGAATGAATCCTAAACCTAGATGCCTACCCCTATTTATATACTAGAGGGGTTAGGGTTTACAAGACAAGATAAGATCAAATAAAATTAGGAAACTATAAATCAACATTAAATACTATTTGACTAATCTTCAATCAGCATTAATGTTGATCTTTATCTTTTAGCTGAGCATTAAATACTATTTGACTAATCTTTAGCATTAATGTTATTCCAGCTTTGTCTTGTAGATCCTCCATCTTTAATATATTTTGTCATAATCAACTCAAAGTATAATTTCTAACACTTTTATTAAATACAAAGTTTCACACACATGTTAAAAACAAACCCTAAAACTTCTCACAAAATTCATAACTTCCATTTGGTAGTTATCAATTCCTCAAAAGAAAAAGTAAAAAGTAACAAATCATATAAACCCTCTCCACCATTCACAAATCACATCTCATAACAAAACAAACAAATCATCTCACCAAGAACACACACACAAAAAACCCCAAAAACAAATCAAATCATCAAAACCCTAATCACATCAAATGGGAAACCAAGAACAAAATCCTCCACAATAAGAACAACCCTTTGTTTCTGCTAAATAAGTAAGCTTCAATCTTGAAGATATCATCCTCAACAAAAACAATAAGTTTGTGCCAGCCTTAGTTATCGCAATATCTAGAAAAAAAGAGAAAAGAAAAAATAATAATAAAAGTTCAAAGTATAAGGCAAAGTTTTGGCTCATGGAATCAAGTATCTGCTATTCACCCTCATCAATGTCACGTTTTGCCTCTTTGATATTTTTGTCTAGGTGCTCACGCCGCAACGCAAAGTTTAATGAGGTCAAGACAAGCATATGGTAGCGACCTAAATTATGTCTGTGCATTTGAGTGACTTCATAAATATAAAACCCTATCTGAGTGACTCGTGTGAATTGAAAAACAAACACTTTCCTTATGTGAGGAGCTCTGTTATATGTCTATGCCTGAAAAGTTATTAAACTGGTAAACACTTGTTAATGCTAAAATGATTTTTTCTCCACATCACGATAAATGATCTTGTTTTCTCGCTTTAATTGCTTTAGGGCAAGCAATAGCTAAGTGTGGAGGGATTTGATAACACCTAAATTATATATGTTTTCTACAGCGTTATTTATGTATATTTGATCATTTCTCGTGAACTTTTGGTACTTAATTAGCTTGAATTGCTTATAGGTTCACTTGAAGACACTACAGACCCCAAGCTCAGAACATATACACTTGGGTAGGCGAATACAAAGAATATAAATAATATGAAGTGCGCCACACTTTCCATGAAGCCAAAACTGCCACGCATTATAATAAAAGAGCGCCGCACTTTCCTTTGAAGCCAAAACCGCTGCACTTATAATATTATGCGTCGAACTTTCTCCCAAAGTCTGAAGAATTAAAGTCTAATAAATGCACATGCATTAACTTCTCGAAACCGCCGCACTTATTTGTAAGTGCGCCACACTTCCAGTAAAAACCATTAAATGCTATCGCATTAACACCCAAAGTCCGCCACATTTTTTCCTAAGTGCGTGACACTTTTCATCCAAACTTGCCTATAAATTGAGGACAAATTTTCAACCTCAAAGCAATTCCAATTTCAACACAACTCTCACACACAATCCCCCATTCGTTTAGAACCATTAGAAGGGGTGTTTTTGGTGATAAAGGCCTGAGAACCTTTGATCCAAACCACCTTGATAACACAAATCATCACCACCATTAGAATAGAAAGATTCTTGAAAGAAGTTGGATAGTCTTAGGTTGATGTAATCCATTGTTCTTAGGTTTTGATCCATCAAAGAAGCATAGTTGTAGTGTTATTTTGAATCTATAAGCGATTATAACAGAATTGTTCATAGTTTCCGGATTTTGCTTTGAATATAATAAAGTGTTCTTGAGAAATTCTAGTGAAATTACCATACTTTGCTCTTGGAATTGATATGAATCTTGTTACTCTTTTAAATATAATCTTTGTTGAATCCATGATGAATGTTATGTGTTTTGTTACTTTGATCAATCGGAGTAAGTTAATCTTATGTTTGTTTGGGCCATATGCGATCTTTGATATGGAGCGTTTGGATATGTGTTTAGTTGAAATAAGTAAACATGATTTTCCTAAGTGTAAAGGCCAAAAGGATACGATATAAACTTATGTTTTTATACATTCCACTTAATATATTAGGTTATAATAACTTATAAAGGAGCCGAAAAGAATTTGTTGATATTGATCGTATAATCACTTTTTTATATTTAAAGGCCCGAAAAGATTAAACTTGTGATAATCTCTATTTCTAAACTTAAAAACACTATTCCAAACACATTATTAACTTAGTGACATATTGCCTAAACAAACATACCTTAATCATTTGATTGAATCATCTTTTAATTACTTTCGTTATAATATCCGATATATGCAAGATTTGGTTAATTTGATCCGTGACAATCTTATTAACCTTAGCACCTTAATTACAAACTGTGAAAACTTCAATTCCCGTGGAACGACCTGGACTTACCTAAAGCTACATAAATACTATCTATTAGGTTTTCTTCGTATTTGAGTTTACCAAATAGAGAATCAAGCTTAGAATCTTTTACATGATTTGTGTTTCTGAGACTTTGGCAGAAACTTAGCCACTTCTTTGGTAACCCATTTATAAAACCAGTATTTATTTCAAGCATTGAAAGTTTGATGCCATCATTTACTAACTCATTTATCAAAGCTTTGTATCTAGTGAAATTTTATGTTAGTGTTTCACCTTCTTTGAATTTGAAGGCGTTGTAACACAACTTTAGGTCCATGATCCTACTTTCTTTCACATTAGAGGGGTCCTCATGATACAGTATCAGGTCATCCTAGGTTGATTTAGTTGTTAAGCAAATTATGACAGAATCCATTTGGTCATCTGGAAGAACAAACATGATGAGACTTTTGAGTCGCTGATATAAGTTAGCGGCCTTTCTCTCATCTCTAGTCCATTATCCTTCTGGCTTCCTTTGACCAGCTACCATGGGGATAAAAGGACCATTTTTGATGATGTTTTCAAATTGAGGTTCAATACCAATGATGCGGCACATGAACCTCTTTTTCTAGTTGGTGAAGTTTTCCACTTCTAGTACAAGAGCGGCATTTAACTAGCCACCCCTATATTCAAGAGTCTGTGGTACTTCTACTGCTGCCATTTAAGACGGATCTTGATTTTAAAAATCTTTTGAGCGGTTATAAAAACGTTTGAAAAGGTTTTATAAATCAAACTACTTTGATACCACTTGTTGGTCCCTTTGAATGTGATATAAGGTTTATCAAATTAAACTAATCACATTACATGGCAACAAAGTGAGTTTTAAACAAATATATATGAAGAATATAAAGAACAAGTTTAAAACACACAGAAGTAACTTTTCAACGTATAGGTTCTTATTAGAATCAAATAAAGAATCTATGACACACCTTGCTTGCGGAATAGCAAGGTGGTTGAACGACAAGTGGGGTGTTATCTCCTTTGAACTTAAACTCTAACCAAAGTTAAGAGAGTAAGAAAACAAACTACTTATGACTAAACTGAAGCTTCGGATTTCGGTAGTATCGTTCAGTTTGTTTGAGAGATAAATAAACTCTTTAATGTGTATCACATTAATTGGAAGAGATAACATTTACTTTGGGAATCCGTTTCCTTTTATAGGCAAAGGTATTAGGGTTTACAAGTTAACCTAGTACGCGTGTCATGCATCCAATGGGTAGTTGAGATACCATTTAATGCAGACGTGCTCTAAAGTACCAAGTATAGTCCTTTAAAGAAAAGTTGTTGTACTTCTATACCAACTTTAGAAGTAGTTATTCCCAAGGAGATTGCTTTATTCCTTTTGATATAAAGCAATCTTTTCCCGCCTTGTAAACCTTCTAGAAGTGAAACAAAACGTTTCAAACTTCTGTTAAGGAGATAGACAACGTTCAGCTTGGAATTGTCAACCAAGCTAAACTGAAGCTCTTTACAAAGGCCTTTTTCAGTTTCTAATCCGCTGCATAAACTGAAGTGAAGATACTTCCCAATATTCTATGTGCATGAAGAGCTGAAGCTGAAGAAACTTCATCGACTCAAATTAAAAGACTTCAGCTTGAGTAAAACTTATGGATTTTTATGTTTAAATCTACTGAGAGACTGAAGGGCTCAAGAACTGACCCCAACAATCTTTCCTGGAATCAAATTCAAAGAACTCTACACTCTATCATTTGACCCACTAGGAGCTGTCTATGAAGACTTGAACAAACAAAAGAGAGTCATGCGGGCGGATGAGCTCTACAAGTTTTTATTAGGTACACTGCCCAGGGAGTTGTAAAACTTCGTGTTGAAGTCCTTACGACTACCGCACATCACCAAGTACGAAGGAAAACATTACTCGCAGAAGCTGATAAGTTTGGATTCCTAAAAGGTATATCCTTTGACCTGTGTAACATTCAAGTTGATCAAATAGTGGACTTTCATAGTCACCTGTATAATTTATGTGGGCGTGTGAGTTACTTGCCATATCAATAATGCATCAACTTTGAAGGTAATTTGATTTAAATGAGATGATTAAGTCTAATGCACCTACGTTTGACTAAAGATGCACATCAAGATTTATGCCAACAATTAAGAGCCATTTAGCATGGGAAAAAAGGTACTTAAAATGATAAATTTACAATTCTAACGGTTTAATGAAAGCATAAACTTATACAGTATGTTTAGCATTACTTAAATTAACCCATTTTATAGGGGTTGTTTGGATTTTCTTATTTAAAATCCTTAGTTCATATGCGGGTTGTTTGGCATCATTTCTTGCAACTGCATAGCTTATATATGAGCTATTTGGACCGTGTATTTAAACTGCATATAATATGTTTCTTAAGGGTTGATTGGAACTGCTTATTTTTTATATGATTTGTTTAGTATTGTTTCTCTGAATTAATCTTCTATTTAACCTGAACTTTGACCAATATATATGTGTATACATTAGTGTAAATTATCGTTGGCTAATTTTGTTTTAGAGTAAACTACATTTTTGGTCCTCGTGGTTTGCCGGGTCTTTCACTTTCAGTCCATTTTTTAAAAAACTTACGGATCCTCTCCAAAGTCTGACGACCCATTTCACTTTCAGTCCAATTTTTCGTTAACCGTTAGTTTGACTGGTTAACTAACGTAAAATGATGAAAGTACCATTCTTTTAGTATAGGAAATGACTGAAATGCCATCCTTTCATTCATTATTATTAAAATTATTATTATTATTATTATTATACACATACAACTTATTATTATTATTATTATTATTATTATTATTATTATTATATTATTATACAATTTTATAAAAAGAACACAATACCTATTCATGATCAAAACCATATTTTTCATCTTTTACAGAAAATCAAAAATCATATTAACTTTCTACATCCTCAACAATATCAATAAATTCATCAATAATCAAAACTCCCCACTATCCTTTTACCAATCAAACACTATTTTATTTTGATTTTTGACATCTAAACACCTTGACAATGATAAACATCTTCATCTAACAACCCTAGAAAGAAATTAACCCAAATTTGTAAACACCTTACACACTAAATACTTTTTCCTAGATTTGTAAAAAATAAAAATAAAAATAAAGTAGGTTGGGTTGTCCACTCTATAGATGGTGGGTCATAGATGTTTGGCTGAGTGGTGGTTGCAGTGGGCGATTAGTGCATGGTGATGGTTAACTATGGTGGGGGTGGTTTTGCTGTGGGTGGAGATGGCGACTAATGTCGTGGTGTTTGTGGTGGTTATGATGTTTTTAATTTTAGATCCGGTCATGGTCGTGTGTTTATGGTGGTGATGTTTGAGTATGATTTTAGGTTGCGGGTATGGTGGTAGTGATACTTGTGCAGTTAGGTGGCGGGTATGGTGGCGGTGAACTTATAAACCTGCATAAGTCAAGGCATTTTTCTACCAAGTTTCATCTCAAGATTGGTTCCATGTAAAAATCTGGTGAGAAACATGTGAAATATGAAATTAAGAAAGAAAAAGGAAATATGGAATTTGGAAGGATTTTTTTATTTGTACCAATTTAAATGCTTTTGGTTTGGATTTAAGAAAGAACAAAAAGACAACTGTGAAATTTAAACGCTCCAACAAAAAGACAACTGTGTAATGACTAAAATACCCTCCAATTTAACAGCAATTTTTAGTCAAAATAACGGTCAACAAAAAATTGAACTGAAAGCAAAACGGGTCGTCGGACTTTGGAGATGACCCATAAGTTTTTTTTTAAAATGGACTGAAAGTGAAAGACTCGACAAACCACGAGGACCAAAAATGTAGTTTACTCTTTGTTTTACATATTATATAGTTAAATATTGCTATATATTTTATGTTTGTAGGTCATGTACAATCTTTAGCTGATATGGTACAGACTTTGCAAAGTAGTTAACAATCTATTTGAATGGTGTTCTTGATAGCTATGGGAGCTTAAGGATTTCATTGTCTGACAACTCATTCTCTTCACCAGTAAGCAATTATGAGTCCTTTTTATAGTTTTTCAATCCTCATGATGTCTATTTCAATTATGATATTGAGGATATTTTTTGTTTTGGTTTATAATAGTCACAAAATGCCATATAGTTTAGGATATATTTTATATTGTAAGCCTGAATGCTTTGGTCATATATCCACAAATACATAGTACATAAGAATGAATGATGTGCATTCCCCATGTGTCGAGTTAACGCTTAATTATGTAGAAAGTATATTGGTTATAAATAGAAATAAAAAATAGCTGTTCGATCAAGTATATTGATTTTGTTGATTTGATCAATTAAATTTGCTTTGTAATTTAGCTATAGTATACGCTTAATTATGTAGAAAGTATATTGGTTATTAAAATGTACTATGTCGGTTCGATCCAGCAGGTCAGAATAGTCTGAATGCTTTACTACGAGGGTGATTAAGATTTAGATGACAACCCTCATTCAATTTTCAAACGTAGACTTGTGTAAGTAAGTGATTATGAAGTGGGTGTTAGGGCTTAAGGTCAATGTGCCAAATGGTTCCCTTTAGTTTATATAGTACTTGAGATAACTTTAGGATTATGACAATATTGTCCTATAACAGTTTGTGTTTGACAAGTTTTGAAGTTATGCCCTATATTGATAAGATGTTTTGCTATAGTATTTGCATGTGGTTAAATTTCCATTAATTTATTTTTTGTTAATCAACTCATACTATACTTAAAATTACTTGAGGAGGCAAAGGTAAAGTCCTTATGTATGGACTTAAAAATAAGTTTTGAGTGTTATGTTTACATATATCCATTAATATTTTTAGTTTTTTGCATGTATAAATGTCTGTTTCCAATATTCTTACAATTTACATTAAAATAGTTCACATAATCTTTCATTTATTTTCTGTCAGACATTGATTTATGTTGCATTGTTTTTGTTATCTGTTGGTCCAATTCAAAGCTTAATGATCATTGCCTAGATATAAATAGAAATTAGGCTAAGTATTGAATGACCCACTGATAGGCATTAGCAGGTATTGAAGGACTCGCTGAGTGCAAAGCCTCAACGGGCAACCTCAGACGTATTCAAGTCAAAGACATCGTCAAAGAAGTCAAAGATTACTTAAAGACATACTTGTTAGCTAGGATGGATATCAGTTGGTATGTAGAAGGAATACGTCGTGGTTTTAAGGAGAGTCAGAGGTGGCAATACTTTGACTATCCTATTACCCTTTGGAGAAGAGCAAGCTGAACTTAGCTTCTCTGAGTGAGGTTTAGGCGGGATAAGTCCATAAAGCATTATGGCGAGATAATATGGTGTTTGACTTAAAACCTGAACCAAAGTACGAGTTGGTAAAAGTTATAAACAGTTGGCAGAACTGTTCAAAAAAATAGGGGCAAGATGTTTATAAGAATGGACGTGCATTAAATACTTTGTACGTCCTCCACATGATTCTTGACACGTCGAAACTACCCCCACTAAGGATACAACCTCGTATCACTATAAATTGAGAATAATGTTAGGAGTAAATGTTATCGCTTTTAATTGTTGTCATTACTATAGGCATTTACTCCTTTGTCGAACTTACATAATAAACCGCTGATCCTATCTGAGGATCTACATAAGTTTGCTTGTAAACTTGATTATCACTCAAGTTTACTTGTTCAAAGGGTGATCTTTCATTATCATTCAACTTGTGTGATCCATAGCACATTGTAATTCTTTGATTCTATTAATAAATCATTACATGATTAAAAAAGTTATTACTTGTGTTATTTACTATTGATAAGTGTTATATATCTATATAGACGTGTTAATTGGGACTTTTAATTGGTATCAGAGCAGTTTGATTTACTAAACACTTTATAAATGGTTCTTTGTTTTAAACAAATCAAGATCTAATCATGTCTAGAACTGTACCACCTATCTCACCACATATAGGAACAAATACTGGTAACCCTACTAGCCTTAATCGAACTGACCCTATTCCAGTTGACATTACTAACAACAATACTACAACCAATGTAGCTCAAAATGTTGTTAATGAGGATCTCCTCAACTTCTTGATTCAAGAGGAGGTTCTCATGTCACAAATGTTCTTGCATTTGATGTAGAAGATTTTTCTAGTTAGAAAGATATGTTCCTAGTCTATTTAGATGGACTTGAACATTATCTCATTGAGATTTTAGAAAATAGACCTTTTGTGCCCATGTCACCTTTGTCTACCTCTACAAATCAACTGACCAACCCTCAAAAACAATGGTCACCTGAGGACAGAAGACTTGCAAATCAAGACAAAAGATTAAAAAGCATCATTATCTCTTGTCTACCAAATGATATCATGAAATTTGTCATCAAGTGCACCACTGCCAAAGCTATGTAGATTGACCTTGTCTTAGCTTATGAGGGACCATCTGAAACTAAAGACACTAAGATTGCTATCTTAAGACTCAAATTCAATGCTTTCAAAGCACTTGAGGGTGAAAAAGTGAATGGAACATTCACAAGGCTGAAATGCTTATTATATGACCTTGAAAATAATAGTGTTTCCATTCCATAAGCTGAAGTTAATGCCATATTTGTCAACAGCTTGCCAATAAAATGGCTAAGCATGAATCAAACTCAGAGGGCCAATAACTCTATAAAAAATGATACTCTAGCTGCCCTCTATGGCAAATACAACTATAAGGAAAGTATGATTGATCAAATCTATGAGTCTGAAACTCAGAGGTTCACCATTCAGGCCTTTAGCTCAAAAGCCTTGATTTCTAACCCTCTTATACAGGACAGTGATTCAGATGTTGAAGAAGATACTAGGAGCAGCAGTGAATTTCTTGCTGATTTGGATGCTGAATTTCATTACAGAGCACTACTTGCCAATCAGAAGAGATACTACAAAAGGTCTAGAATAGTTAGATCAGCCAAGAAACCTATTGAAAAAACCAAAGAAACCTGTTTTGCTTGTGTTAAACTAGGTCACATTCAAAAGGACAGTCCATCAATTAAAACATCCACACCTTCCTATCATTCTTCAAACAAATCATTTAGCAAACCCAAGTTTCAATCTAACTCAACACCCCAACACAATCAAACTGTTGATAATCATCAAAAGGACTACAAAGGGAAATACAAGGGTCTGAAAGCTAAGATTACTATCCTTACCAAAAAGATCGATAGCTTGTCCAAAGGTAAACATGATAAAGGGTTGGTTGCTGATTCATTTGACTAGGATGAAGAGCCAGTATCCTCTGAGGATGAAGGGGTTACCAAGGTTAAAGAATTTATGGCTATTGCTAAGGAAGAACCATCTGTTGGAAAGAATGATGCTAGATCAGGCTAGTGGGTTGAAATCACCATGAAAAAGGTACAAAGGCTTCTTTCTATGACTGATGGTGATGAAAGAAAACATGTTCTTGACTATACCCATGTTGATCTCTACTATGTGGAGGATCAAAGGAAAAACTTGCTTAGCAAGTTCAACTCTC